>WURS02021323.1:0-11946 GCA_011762765.2 Rhinocypha anisoptera | reverse complement strand
AACACAACATCCATGCCCTGGGCGGGATTCGAACCCGCGACCTCTGGGTTAGCCGGCGAGCATGCTACCCACCAGGAAAACCCGGTCGGCTATAACCTGTATATTGTGTGTATAATATGCTGGTAATAAAATCACAGTTTTCAGTCTCAGCTTCGGAACTCATGCCTCAACTTTTCATGACCTCTTGCAATCCTCTTGTAATTTCCGAAAATAGAAATCAATGGTCGTTTATGTAGAGAAAACTTTTTCTGAATTCGAGCTGAGAAATGGGTCCATGGAGCACGTGTACATTGCCAAAGAAACCGAGTGACGTCAATCGAATCAGCAAATAAATAACATAAACCGAAACATAAACTCTAGGGAGCACTCCATACGTAGTTATGTCTGCCTTTCGGATAAAAATTTGCGTATATACCATTGATGTATTAGTTACGCTGATATAGTCTAAACCTTGAGGAATGTTAAGGCAGTTAAATGTTTTTCAGATATATAATAATGAAGATTAAAGCATATTGCTCGAGAATAAGAACATATCCATGACTAATAATTTTCCATAAATAAAAATATTTATTTTGACCTAAATTTCGAAGTAACTACATCATTCTTAAGTCATCTTCAGGTTCACACCATTCTAATAATGATGCAGAAACATCAAAGTCGTACTTTTTTGACGTAGGACGAGAAGACAAGTTTTAAAATCATGTGACCTTGCCGGACACTCTTAGTTCCACCCGGAGTTTTTCTGGATATTACATCTTTCTAATAAATAAATTGTATTGATATCTGAACATCACACGGAGTAAAACTTGGTACCAAGTGAGGCCTACGCTCACAAATTAAGTGAAACTATGGTTTGATATATTTTTCATTGAGTAATTCTTGTGCTTTGTTAATGTCATGTCATCTCATATGTTATGGTTCCATTTCCTAGAGTATATATTTTTAAGGAATTATGCAAGAGAAAATGGTAAAAAATGAAATGATGGACAAGTATAAAAAATTCCGTATAATTTCATTAAAATTATATATGATAGACAATAGTTTGGCCTTTCAAAAAAGTAGTCTAAATTGTGCTAATGACATAATATATTTGATTAACATAACTTACTGCTGACAATAACTTTGAATTGTGGGAAAATAAGGTTCGACTCAGATTAAGATATTTCTTCACAGGCATCCTTATGGAGTCAGAGAAACGAAGGCATCACATATTAATAAAATAAACTAAATACATACATGTTTTAATGCATGTTCATACCTCACATTGACACTTGGTGGTGTACATATGATGTAAGTATTGATTATATAAAACCAAAATATGAGAAAGAGTAGCTGGGTTTATATCTTCATTCGACCAATGAAGGTAAGACCACTAAAAGCTTTCAACGCTTACCCCACAAAATATTTTGTCAGCGTTAAATGTCATTTTGATATGCTGAAAACGCAAATTCACTCGGAAGCATTTGGTTGTTGGAACTGTTATGTATAGTGTAGAGGCATGAAAGAATATGGATTTGTAATGAATGTATGCATTGTGGCTATAAAATATACGTTGAGATGAAGAGGGGGCTTATGACAGGGTGGGTCACTAACATTAGGGTTCATCAAACATCGGCAATGCAATCCTTTTAGCAATGAAAAACCATTCGATATTGCCATTTGCATTCACATCATATTTAACTTACTTAAAATATTGTATTGTTGAAAATTTATCCATCAAATTAGTAAATATTCTAGAGAATTTTTTCATAAACTATTTGATAATTCATCTCAATATTAATTTGAAAAATGTAAACCTGTGCCTGCGTTTTACTAAACTCATATGTTTTTGTGTCATCGGCTACGTATTCCAAACTGTTTTCCAGCACGTGAGAGGGATCTCAATGATCTATTTCTTTCAAAATGCAGTCGGGTGTAAATGTTAATCCTCTAAATCAAGAAACGGTGTAGATAAGTATTCCTACACTATATTCTATGAACAGATGATACAGTGACACAGATGGACAGTATACCTGCAGAGATGCATGGGACATCACGTATCTACGGAATATTCAGTGGCATGGTGACTTACGGAGCCTCGCGGTTTCCCTGTACCCTTGTTCTCTTCTCCTGATCACCTCCTGTGAACCCTTAAGAGGAACCCATTGTTTCATTGTAGCCTTTTATTTTTCGACAAACTGGTGATAAGAGTCATATTCCCTCTCGGGTAGGTATAGTAACAGATACCCATTCGCCAGACGCTGCACCACCTACCCCCGTGAGGAATTCAATAACAGTTCATTGCCAAATGTGAACATTCAAGAACATCTCTGTTTTAATCAGATTTAAAAAAAATTGTTTACTTATTCGAAAATATGTTATATTAAAGTTATATTATATCATTTGGGATACAGTGCACAGGTATAGCAATATATAATCCTGCATATAAATTGTTCAATGAGCTTCCATAATATAAAGTGTTCCATTTATTATTATAAAGTGTTCCATTTATTCCATTTATTCATTTTACGAATGCCCACACACAGCACTAAGCGGCCAATTACGGTGTACAGTATAACAATTTTTTTAAACAATGACGAAACACACACACCCTTGGTGGCGAATGAAAAATCTAGGGATTCTAGGAAAAATCTAGGAAAAAATCGGGATTCGAACCCACGACCTCCAGGTTATCAGACGAGAACGTTACCCCTACCTCTCCGAGGCGGAAATAATTAAATACATCTATTGACATATATCCATGTAATTTGTCTAAAATTAAATAGGAAAAATTAGCATTAAAAATCTCCAATGAATTAATTAAGTTAAATCAGACTTAATTCATCTTAATTTTGTGCAAATAGGCAAACATATGACCAATTAGTGGCGTTAGAACAAGATATTTTATTTACCGAGTGATACTCTTGAATTTATAAAATCATGCTTTCGCAAATTATACATTGTGTTTTTATCATTTCATTTTTAGAAAGTTGAATTGGTGAATTAGATCCTCCCGTTCTCGTGGCGCAAATCTGCTTTATATACAGGGTTTTTCAAAACAGTTGGGCATTAATTGATTTTAATTAAATTACATCTATACCACGGGTAATCCGGCATTGGACTCGAGTCATTAGCTCAAAAATGTAATTGTTTCGTTACATTCGTTTCGCCACGCTTTTTTCCGGTTGATTTAAACTTGATTGCGAGCAGGAAAATATTAGGCGTAGCAAACTATTTGGGACTTATATGGGGTAGTCCAGGCTAACATGCAGAAAATATACACGGAACAATAAATAGCAAAATTGGCAAAGGAGATATTTTTTCTAAGAAATTCATGAGCGCTCACTAACTTATCAGTTGCCATCAACAGGAATTTACGTTGGTTATATGTGTTTAATTACCATGCATAAATAACAATGTAGGAGGTTCATTAAAGTTGTAGGACCTCCAATTTTTTTCTCCGGACTGGAAAAAGATAAAAACATGTGGTTTGTTTTAATGTGAATGGGCACTCTTTGTCAATGCGTGACAGATATGGCAACAATGTACGACAGACATAACTTCGAGCGACAGCCGCGGGAATGAGAACTGTTTTCGATACATAAAATTCCGACGTTTTCGTTACATGACCAGCGTGTAGTCATTCGTGGTGTGACACCGATTGAAATTCATTGCCAGTTGAAGGAGACATTTGGTGATGGAGTCATGAATGTGTCGAAAGTGCGTTCGTGGGTGCGACAGTTTAAAGAAGGCAGAACATCGTGTGACAACGAACCAAAACAATCTCGGCCTCGCACACCGACGGCGTCACAGCGATTTTCCAGTGGTCAAAACATACTCCTAAAGAAGCCTTCATCGCGGCCATAGTATCATGGCTTCGACGTCGCAAAAAATGTGTATGGTTGCAGGGAGACTATGTCGAGAATTAATATAAGTTTAATTGTTTTTCAGGTGAATAATTAGTTAGAGAAAAATTGAGGCCTTATAACTTTAATGCACCTCGTAAAAATACGACATGCCCTTATTTTACGACGCGCCGAAGGGGTTATCCTGGGGTCACCACGCTCTCCGGTTAACCCAGCTGTGGTGGGTCTGAATTCCGCCTAGGGCATGAGTATTGTAAATATGAATTATGTGTTGGGAGTCAAATCATGCATCATAACTGCCATTCCTTCATCAAGGACCCAAGAATACGAGTCAACTTTAACTCACTAGTATGAACTACACGGCCGACCGGGTCAGCCTGGTGGGTTGCGTGCTTGCCGGTTATTTTTTTATGAACCCCAAATGTCGCGAGTTCAAGTCCCGACCAGGGAATGGGTGCCGTATTTGTCCAATAGGTTTTTTTCTTATATTTTATGAGGTGCGAAATGGCCTTGGCCGTCGAAGCACCCTATTAAACAATAAATGAACAACTCACTCTCTAGAATGAACATCACTATAGCGCACTTAAACATTTGTAAAAATAGTATTTTTGTGTACCTATATAGTACGTTGACAATCAAGGTTATTTAGCACTTCCTCGAATCGAATAGAAACTCAATTGGACGAACACAACACCGCTCACCGACACCGGGACTCGAACGCGTGACCTCTGGGTTGGAGCGGAGAGAACACTCACTTAAACTAAACTCTCGGTTGAAAATCATTAGTGACTTTCCACACATGTGTACTTATGTGTGAAAGCTTCTTACAGTCTGATCTCCACAAGCATAGTCACAGTAGCACAGTGTACAAAACCAAATTTATTGAATCATCTCGCTACATGCTATTTTAATCGTATGTGCAGTCATTTTTTTGGAATCCCTGCTGTTATTTTTGCCGTAGAAAAACTCTCCGATTTCTTACGTCGGATTACGCATTTATTGGTCTTTTTTCCTCCGTATTTATTCAGGAAAATATCTGCGATACGGGAATTTTATATACAGAATTGGAATAAATAAAACGGCGAGAATTTACGATAATTTCCTACGCGATATTTGGCGGCATAACCTATTACGGACGGAAACGATGTCGGAATGGGTACATTAAGCGGCCGACTTCGTGCGCGATCCCATTTGGATGGAGTCCAAGTTCAAGACCTCGATCTCAGAATAGAACTCTCAACGTGTTTTCCCACGGAGGTGACGGTCCATCCCGAAGATTTTATGGTGGCTCTTAAAAAAAAAGAAAAACAGAAGAAACAAGCATTCCGACTCCCGGCGGATCTCATCGGTGCGAACACATGTGGGAACGCCGAAATTTAAGGAGATCTCTTCGGTGGGACAAATTCGTCCACGCAGACCGTCCCCGAAAACTGATTTGTGGAAGCGTCCGAGTGGGTCGCCGCAGGTGCTTTCTTGAATGTGGCGGAATTTTCACCCCTCAGCGAAATAGTCTCCCGCGATTACCCAAGCGGTGAGAAATTTCTTTCACGAAAAAAACAATGCGGCTTTCGAAATGAAGCGACGGTGGTATTCAATCCCGCGAAGCTTTGGAAACGACGCATTCTGCAATACATCGATTCGTCCAATGACGATTATTTTTCAAGTCTCCTCCTTAACCTCGTGCCGTCTCTCCACCGTTAGTTTTCAAACCGAAGATTGGTTTTTGGATCGGGTCTCCTCCGGTGTCACCTTCCGACCCTGTCGTAACTTTGTAGTTTCTAACCCTGAAATTATTCATCATCTGTTTTATCGTATACCATCCTTGTCCTGTCTCTGGGGCACTTCCCTCATGTAGTGCCTTCGTCTATGTCTACGGAATACCCTGAAAGCCTTTCGCAAGGGCGTGTGGCAGGGGGTGAGTGAGCCATCGCCGGCCGTGCATTCCAACATTACTATATATTAGATATGATACACGAGTAGAGAAACTAATTACGTCAAAAATTTCAATTACAAACGAAAATGCATATCATGCGGGAACAAAATTAATTAAAAAGAAACGTGCAAGATAATATACATATATACACTAGCTATCCGAACTATTATCGCCGAGCTTGTGGTCATGTTTATTTTGGTCCCTAATTGTGCGTGGAAAAAATTACATTCTATTCCTATTTGTTCTACTTTCTATCTCCCTGATTTTACGTAAATGATCTGTTCTACAGTAGCTGTCGGGGCTCGTAATATATTTTTTACTTCTTCGCTGGAGTGATCTTCCTGAAACGTGCATAATAAATTAACCTTTACTTCAACCTAGCGGCACAACAAGTTGTTCTCAATCTATTTTTTCCAATATTATTGTTATACACTGCTACTTTGGTCATAACAACATTTCACAAATCTGGCAGCCTTTTACGCTGCACACTCGATCCAACTCCTACACCAATTCTGTCCCATGAGGGTCCCATACACTCGAGATGAGAGATGGGGTCTAACTAATGAAAATCAATAATCCTTCAATACGGCTCTAACTCTAGTTTCATGTTTCTATATGTGTCCTACTAGCTTCTCTCTTCTTCGAATAAGTGTAGTCCCAGCATAATTGATTCTTTTTTGAAGGATTTTCGGCGCACTGCAAGGGATTTAGAAACTCTCAATTGAAGTAGGTACAACCGGTCGGGTGCGGTAATCAGCCTCATTTATCGGTCGTCATTCAATAGTAGATCTATCCATCATCAGTTATCATGAAGTTTGATTTTCAGTCGCAGTCCAAACTAACAAGTGACCTTTAATCCTCTTCATACCTCTGTGCATCATCATCCTTTGAAGCATTTGCCGACAAACGAAATTTGGCGGAACTTCGAAAGTTGACGGCGCGCTAAAGTCATTCGTAAACAGCCATCTTACCTGTATAGAATACGTATGTTTCAAGGTTAATCGATACCAATAGGTACGTTCACTAAAAGCATGATCATATTGCAAGTATATAATACATGGCGCCTTTACAATACCACCAATATCTCGGCGAACACTCGTTTTGTTGTTAAGCTGGCTAACGTTCGGCTGTTTTAATCCGTCTTTCGTCAACCGAAGTTACCCCAACATTGCTGGCAGCATCTTCAAATCAATCACTATTAACCTGAGGAAGTCACAAGGATAACTGGATGACATTTTGAGTAAGATAGATTCAAAATAATGAGGAGGAATAGCCAACAACTTAAAGGAATCTTTTATTTCTTAAATTAAAGGAATCTTGTTGCATAAAATAACTGGGGAACCTAAGAGTTTTACGTAACGGCTTTACAGAGAGAAATGGGTTGAGGCCATGTCGTGTTAGATATATTAAACGTTAATAGTGTCTTCCTCACCCAAAGTATCCACGTAAAAAGCAAAACAACGAAATAAAATAGAAAAAATCAGCAGTATGACTTGGAGTCTTGATTAAAATAGAAATAAAATTTAAAAATTCGAATTTGAAATCTCATCCAGCGGAGCATTTACATGAAGAATATGTTCAGTCCTTGTGATATACTATTCTTTGTTATCGCACGGAATTTATTAAAGGAGATTTCGATTCTCATGTCTTCATTCGATTCATAGCCTTTGCCTCCTCCGCATTCACACGATTCTGTGTTTTAATTATAGTGAAATGAGTGATATATCTCCACAACACTAATCAAACCGGCGATGGACTGAACTTACCAAGGCGTGAGAACTGAAAATGTTCATGGTCACCCTCTCTTTTTCTCCGTACCTTTTTCTCGCTCTTTGGTTCTCAGTTAATCACTTTGATTGGAAGAAACCTTGAATGCGTCCGGAGGAATGGTCAGATATTGGACCAGGGATCCTCGTGTAATCAGCCCAAGGATCAACCACATGATTGGGCCGCCGCGCCTTCGCTTCAACAATCCATCCACCGTAATCTTCAACCCTAAGTTCGGTTTGGGAAGCGAGAGTAGAAATCTCACCTACCATCCGAATAAAAATTATGGACACCCTGGCTTAAACTTCAATTTGCAAGAATACGGTCCAATGAATTTCAAGAGTGATTAATACCACATTTTAGCTTGTTTTGCGCTTGTTTAAGCTTGTTGTGTAATATAAGGCAAAAATATTTTTTCGATTTTTCATGGCACGTTAATGGAGCAAAAAACAAATTGGGTGCCCGTTTATTGTCCTTCCGAGGCAAACTTACATCTTTAAAACTCTAAAAAAACCGCGATAGAGATACTTATTGGCAATAAACTTTAAAATTATGTAGATTAATCCTTTGTCAATAGGTTTGCCACCTTATTCTCTCTTTATATAATAAAAAATAGGTTGATGTAAAAAAAATTAAAACAAATTTTTCTCTTGACAGGGTAGCAGTAGGCAATCATATGTTGTCCTGTCCTTTATTGCGCGAACAATTTGAAAACATGCAAAAACAGTGCAAAGGCTCTCGCGGCGTGAAAGTCGTGTAGGTTGCATCATTCGAATATTCACCGCGTAAGATATCTATTTTGACAACGGTTTCGCCAAGATTGCGCCTGGCGTCTTCAGGTTGAAGTGACGATGTTTCCATTTCGGCCATCCTTAGGACAGACAGGAAAATCTGTCAAGTGCCGCCTCCAAGAACACCAAAGAGCCATGAAAAACAAACAGTTTCACCTTTCATCCGTGGCGGAACATGCTTGGTCGGATCCTGGGCATAGGATTAAGTGGGAAGAAACCAACGTGGTCTCAAAATATTCACGTTACTACCCCAAACTGATCCGTGAGGCAATTGAAATAGCAAAACATCCTGCTAATTTCACCCGGGTTGACGGGTACCAGCTCAAGAATTCTTGGAAACGGATTTTTTCAAAATCGGCCAGTCAGAGAGCATCAAGCAGCCTTATATAAGGATGGTCAAAATGAAGAGGAGAAATCCTATACCGGGGTCCATGGTCCTTGTTTGTCTATTATTTAATTATTTATTGTATTTATTGTTTCTTGGCCATGGAATATACACCTTAAATAAAAAAATGCAGCATAATCACTTCGACCTGAAGACTCCAAGTGCAATCTTGGCGAAACCGTTGTCAAAACAGATTTTATTTGCGGTGAATACCCGAATAATGCAGCCTTCAATTTCCTTATATCTTTAATGCTCTTGTGACTAAGGATGGGGAAGTTTAGCCACCATCTTTGATCGGTAGCCGAAAAACATAAATCTTGGAATTTTTAATAAGGAAGGATTTTCATAACACTATGGTCGCGAATACACTTTTTGCTTTTACGAATTTGTAGAAGATCGCCTTGTGTACGAGTTATGAATCAATAATTCTATCGAGCATCCATACTGTGTACGTGTGTGTGGGAGGGGTGTGGGGTGTTGTGAGGCACAGGGTGGTGAATATAAGGAGATGCCAGTTCCCTCATACCCCCCTCTCGCCATAGAGGTTAGGTACGTTATGAACGTTAGGTTGGAATGTGACGGGGTGGAATATGGGAGACAGCTGAAGGGTAGTTTAGAGCGGGAGACGGCTGAGACGGCCATTTCAGATAGAAAGGGTAGGAAATTGTGGGTAGCAAAGTTAAAAAAAGTTTTCATTGGTGACCTATCGTGATTGACTGATCGCAGATGGATGGGGTGCGTCTTATAAAACTTGGAAGTCGATATCAGAATTAAGTGATAAATTGGCCTTAATGAACCAGTCATATCATATTTATCCGCATATGTTTAGTATGATGGACATAAATGAAGATTTATGGTAAATAATGATTTGTATACAAGCGAAATGAATATTATGTCTCGCTCAACCCACGGATGTATAAAACTCTTACTAAATAATCGGCAAAGAGGGCATTTCCTTGATAGTTGCCTGAACCCATGAGTTAATTCCATTGCATTCTACTACCATTGATAATATTTGTATGAAATCATTTGTTGAATTCGTTCAATGTAATTTTACAATACTTCAAGCAAATATATGAACAGCTTAATTCCTAACTGGTAGTGTGTGGTATTGACTCGTAAACACTGCTTGGAGATTGATTGTGCGTACAAGCATCATAAGCAGGGGAACTTACTACGAGCCTCGTGTATGGATTAGTGCATGAAATTCAGTAAAGCGTTTTATGCCCCGTGTTAATATTTTTTTATTTTTATAATTTCATCCGTAACTTTGAGCTCATAGAGCTCCAAGTAGAGAAAGTATATCGTGATCATCTACCAGGAAGAGGTGATGTTTACCTAGGTTAAAACGTATAGTGAAATATTTTATTGCGTATTTGTTGAATGAGCAGGCTTTGAGAAAGGTACGAGGAACTTAAGAAAACGAAATAGATGATGGGGGAACGAACGATCATGGATGCGCCATTGCGGTAGATCTCACGAATAGTTGGCCAGAGAGGTGGACATGAGGAATGCGTTGCCAATTTCACTGCGCAGATGAGATGCAGAGAAATTTTGGTAGGTAGTATTAAGTATTAGGGTGCGCTGACACCTAAGGTCATTTTGAACCTCTAGAACTTATGTAAAAAAATGGATGAAATGTATTATACTATATTATAATAAAAATGAATAGTTTTACCAGCTCAAATATTTATATACAAAGTGTAACGTAGAGCAGCCATATTTGCTAAGTGCTGTTATGATCAACGTAGCTGTGTAACAAAGTTAATTGGAGGAGTTAGGCTGGGAACCAGTCGTTGATCGTAGACTGAAACATAGCTTAAATGTATTGTATAAATTTGAAGCAAATTACTTCAATGAGGAGGTTAAATGTATATTGAAAACCCCGTCATACTATGGTAGATCAGATCACACCAGGAAAATCTGGGAGATAGATTATAGAACAAATAGATTTAAAATTTAATTTTTCCCCCGAACCATTAAAGATCAGAATAAACTAGGCCCTAAGGATCCTAGGGAAGAGTAGTGTATATATTTATTTTCAGCCTGCATGTTTTCTCTCTTTTCCTTTATTATATATTAAATGTTATTTTAATTTGTTTCCGCATGAGATGTATATCTTTTGTGAAACGATTAGTATTCATTAGTCTAAAATTGTCCCGATGTTGTGGATGGTGTTGTGAAATTTTATTTAGTAGGTTGTTTCATTCTGAGTTCAATGTGTTTCTTAACTTTTGCACTTGGGAGTGAATGAGAATGTTTGGTGGTGGCTCACCCCCTGCCACACGCCTTTTCGGCGGCTTGCAGGGTAATGCTTAGAAGTAGAAGAAGAAGATATTATCGAACAAATGGAAATTGTTCAATACAATCGTGGACTTTTGCTCAACGACCACCTTTTTCATGTTCATTCTCCTATTATGGATATCCCTTCAAAAATCCTTCTTTCTTCCACTGCTGCCCTCCCCTAACACCCCCATAAGTGACCCCTCCCTTGCTGTCATCCCTAGCCTCCGTCCTCCGTACTTCCTTCCTACCCTTCCTCCCCCCCTGCCCTTCCCTCTGCTAACCACACACACCATGTTTGGGCACACCTCGCCGTAATCACCTCGTCCACCAATCCTTTGACCTTTTCTTCCTCTTTCTTTAGCCACCCCTCTTCCCTGTTCGTATATACTCGTATGTGTGTTCAACTTTTGTCTTGTACCACCTGGAGATGGCTTAACAAGTCGAAACGCGCGTTGTACGCATTAAATATTTTTGTGGAAAAGTGCATTTTCTTTTATTTATTATATATATATATATATAGTAAATATTTACAGTCTTACTTTTGTTGATCCAAAACATATAAAATATGACGCGTGGTGTGTCTTCATTGTTTTTGAGCAAAACAAAATTTCGGTCAGTTTAATATTTTTGAGGTTCCGGTGACTTGCTGGAATCGTTTTTAAAAAATACACCTCTGAATCGCTCGGTTACTTTAACGCCCCTCTTTCCAGAGCTTAACCCGCTCATGTATACCGTGGGGCAGAAGAACTTCAACATACTTAACGTTTCCATCATACGTTAAATTTTTGGCTTGAGTTCTGTTGTTGGAAAATATAACTCAACCAAAATTGAGTAAAATAGTAAGATTTGGTGCTTCCCCGGCGAATGATGTACGTTAAGTCTTCTCGGGTCCTCCACCGAGACTGGTCTGCCCAACGAGATAACTAAGAACCTAAGCCC
>WURS02021292.1:0-11948 GCA_011762765.2 Rhinocypha anisoptera | reverse complement strand
TCTCTCTGTCTCTCTCTGTCTCTCTCTGTCTCTCTCTGTCTCTCTCTCTCTCTCTCTCTCTCTCTCTCTCTCTCTCTGTCTCTCTCTCTCTCTTCCAATCCATTTTCCTTTTCGTCTTCTACACTTTGATTGCCATGTGATTTCTCTGTTAAGTGGAACAAGACAAACGCATTACAAGATGTCTTCTTTGGGTAAGTTTTCAACCAAGTTAAACATTGATTCTATCTATACAGTAATGCTTCGAGTTTTACTTGCTTCACTTTTCACAAAGTCATTATGAGCAGTGTAGCTTTCACAATGCATAAATCGAACACTGTTTACTTCTCTCTTTGCTTCACTTTTCTATGTAAAAAATTCGAAAAGTAAAACTTGAGACAGCACTGTATCTCTCCTATATATTAATGAAAAGTATGGTTGAGAGTTTCTATGTTCTATGTTCTATGCATTTTTGGTATTCTGTCATTTTTTGTTGTACTGTGCTTAACCGATTCGAATCCAACTTTCGTTCTTGTAATTCTAATTAATGACCGAATCGAATCTAACTTTTATTGTTGTGATTCGAATTCTTAACCAATTCGAATCTAACTTTTTGTGTTATGATTAGAATTAACTCGAGTTTGCTTTGCCGCCGTTTTACACACAGAAAACTCCGATCCGGTATACCGAATTATAAAATTATTTTTGAATTTAGTCAGGTAAAGTACCATTTAAATCAAACTTATTTTGTCACTGTAAATAAAACTGCACTAAACTTTATTAAACCCTAAACTAGTTTTTATAATTCGGTATACCGGATTAGAGTTTTCTGTGTGTAGCGCTGGCTCTCTTGTAAAAAATATATATAATCAAAAATTTTTGTTTTCTACTTCTACATAGTGCAAACCATTCGAAACGAATTGCCAGTTGACCTACTTGAAGAGTTTTCCGGCTTTCCCGAGCACCTAAAATTAGCATTTGAGCAAAACTTGGTGACACGATACTTTGCGAGCCGCGAATGGTTCCCGCTTGCCGTGGTCTGGACTAAGGATCGCCGAGTGCATTTTGTGAACAGTTCCAAAGTGAGAGAATCACCCGAGTGGCTTGATGCGGTTCAAATGGAAATCCTTACTGATGATCATCCCCAACCTAGTGGTCCATCAATTGTGACACTCACCAACGAGGGTCTACTGTTGTGCAACAAAATTACTTTCACTGAAATACATCCACCTCAACTTGTGCTGCGTGATATTCGATTGATTGTATGCAGAAAAACCGAATTGCTCGCATTGGACTTGAACGGAACCGTTTGGGTGTGGGGCAGAAATTGCTGGGGAAACCTTGGTTTGAGTGGGGAAGAATCGGCACTGGAGAATCCCAAACCATTAGCCAATCTGCCCAAGATTGTGGATGTTCAGGTATTTTTTTCAAATGAATTCAAAGAGTGATGCTACTATATAGTAACAATATATTGTTTTGCTAAAAATCAAGACTTTAGAATCATATTCAGGGACAATTAAAAATATTTGGCAGCTTTCAAATTTTCATATTCGGTTCTAAATATTCTGAACTTTCGAATAACATAAAGAATATAAGGCTAAACTTGCAAGTAAACTTAACTACTTTTTATATCAGTAGACTTTAAAGTGTAAAAGGAATTTCCTGTTAGGTTTTTAGCAAGGGAGATTTCGAGCTTTGACTTTGGTAAACTATATTGAAGTCGATGAAGTCAATAAAGATGTCCAAAAGTCTAAGCTCAAAATCTCCTTTCCTAAGAGCCTCACAAAAAATTGCGTGTTCATATCATGTCCGGGTCACCAATGAAGAACCGCAGTAAAGATAGACAAATAATAATAGTAGCGAGGTTCTTTTTATTGGTTAGATTGTGCTATAGATATATCCAAACATTTTTGATTGTTGCACTCCATAAATCACATAATTAGACTACTTAATTAGGTTACTACAATATTTTTTATACTTTAAAGTCTACTGACCAAATGAGGAGTTCAACATATGAATCATTTCAAATTTAAGGTTAAAGGTTCGTTTGGTTTACTTGTTAGCATCACTCTTTAAGTTGTTTTACTTTGGTAAAAACTGCCACATAATTTAATGTTTTTATAAACAAATTAACAGATGACTTATTACTGTTACACCTCATTGCTGGTAACAGATGCCAATCGGCCCTATCTGGTTGGATATGTAAACCATAATTATTCAACCTCCCGAGATGAATATTTTGACAAACCACAAGAGTTGCCAATGCCATCCTACCTGATCACTACAAGTGCTAAGTTTTACTTGGGTACACCA
The DNA here is from genome assembly GCA_011762765.2 of Rhinocypha anisoptera. Taxonomy (NCBI): domain Eukaryota; kingdom Metazoa; phylum Arthropoda; class Insecta; order Odonata; family Chlorocyphidae; genus Rhinocypha; species Rhinocypha anisoptera. The sequence continues at coordinate 9,659 of WURS02021292.1, read as the reverse complement.
GAAGACCATTACGTAGTACCATTGTTTGTTCTAACCCGAAGTGGTCAACTATTCTACACTTTGACCCCGGTAGAACTCGACTCTTGGCGTTGTCTGGATTGGTTTCCCGAACCACTACACAGCTGGTTCGAAAGCTATCAAGTTGATGAAAATAAACTAGACGTCTTTGCTCGAGGTATCTCCGGAAGTTGGTACCGTGTCACATGGGACTCGGAGGACGTCGTTTATCCAATCCAACAATTTCATTCTAGTTTCTTCACTGGAAATTCACTACCCATTACAATGCATTATTACGATACATTGGTCACCATGGGCAAGGTATTGCTTCTCTCCTGTCCTTTCCTGTACTTTTAAAAATATAAGTTTAGAAGCAGACATTTTGGAAAATTAACGCTTATAAACTTAATTTTTAAAAATTGTTGAGTTATAAGCCAACTTTTCTTAAATTGTCATCTTAAAAGTTAGTATTTTTGAAATTGTAAGGTTATAACTAGAAGCGTGCTCAATATCAGAGAATAACCAAACAGTATTTTTTAAACTCTTTTTTATACAAATCCAAAAATAAGCGGTTTGTACGAAGTGAGTTCGAGAGACTCAACGCGAATGAGTTAGGAATTTCGGAACCAAGCTCGCGAAAACTCATTAAAAACGCTTCACTTTAAGACTCTCTGGCTTAGAGATTTGAAAACATCTAATCTTGATACTTGTATCATTAGAAAGCTTAGTTTATTCTGGTTTTATTTAGTTAAAAATTAATATATCGTTATATTGGATTTTTTCAAGTTATGATGAATTTTCGAATTCATGTCCCGCTGCCTGTCCTGCAACCGATTTCCCTCTTCTCTCGCTGCTCGCACGCATGCTCAGTGAGTGTCTCTCGGTACTGTGCTGCAGACCGCGCGTTGCTTCTGGCACACTCACCGCTAAGGACAAAAATTGTCCAAAATTTTAAACCCGAAACCCAACCTGTGACCCATTTCAAAAATTAAAAACCCGAAAAATAACCCGTTCAACCCAGTCAACCAGAAAAGTACAAACCGTTTAACCAGTTTCAAAAATATTTTTTTGTTCCCCAATAACCTAACCTCTCTTTATGTCTCTCAATAACCTAACCCTTCCATCTCTCTCTCTCTCCCTTTCTCCAAAAGAAGTTGGGTTATGTTGGGACAGAAAGAGAGGTTAGGTTATTGTAAGGCAGAAAAATAAGTTTGGTTATTGGTTCAACGAAGTGTGACAGTATAATATTCTACAGTACTTATTGCTCTGTATAAACTTGCATTTAAAGTTTAGTATAAACGGGTTTAAAGGGTTTAGATTTTTGGGTTTAATTTTAAATTTTAGAAACCCGAACCCAAACCCGTACGGGTAACCCGCTACGGGTCGAAAATTTCATCCCGTTTTGGTCCTTACTCACCGCAATCAGACCGTCAGACTGTGAAAGCTACAACCAAACCGACTTTGTTTTACAAATCTGGTTCTCCTGATTGATTCACTTGTCACTGATGTCTAGTTTTTAGTCAGAAATGATCTCAAATAGTTGGGGAATACATATATCTAAGCATTTTAGTTTATCTTTTATAGTTTTTATACCAAATTCAACTGAAAATCAATGTGAGTCCACTATAAAACGTATTAAAAAAGAGTTAACTGTGTGTGTTACTTATTTGCTTACTTATTTCAATCTTGGTTTGCTTTCTTACTTTTAGACAAACAAGAAGATGCCTAGTGAAAGTGGAACAAAGGACCGTTTGACAGATCTTTTCAAGTGTCTGCTGAACAATGAGGAGATATGCGAGTATTTCGAGGAGGAGAAAGATGAAGAGTGGGCTAAGGCGGCAGTAATCTACATCTGTTCGCAACGTCTGGCCCAACTGGCTGGGCCCGGTGGCAATCAAGCTCAGTTGGATGCCTGTGTCAAGCATCGTCGTGAATATTTGATGAATTGTATGGGTTTATATAGGCGATTGATTAAGCCTGACGACAATCTACGCACTCGTCTTATGCGCTACCTGATTGAAAATTAATTTATTTAAAACTACAATATAAAATATAAATTTAAATAAGATAATCGTAAAATCTAAATCAAGTTTTGGTATGTGTTGAATTATTAGATCTCATCACTAAATCGTGTGGATTAGCAGCCAATTATATTGGACCGATAGATGGCGTTAGTGTAAATAACTCGATTTGGTAGCGAAACCCAATAAAATCATTAAACATTAATTCTTGCTTCAAAATCGTCTTCAGTGGTGTTAACGGAGGTTTGGGTGAAAATTGTTCTAAAGCACAGTGAAAGTTAATTCTCCAGTTGGCCGCTAGGTGGCGACCAGTCTATAGAAGTTAACAATTAAAAATGTTCACCCGGACCCCCGTTAACAGCTCTGATCGTCCTATTTACACTTTCGCCATCTATGCAATATAATTGGCGGTTTAACACTGAAATCCTCACGATATAGCTGTGAGAACTAATACATATCAGAGATTAGCGGGAAAGTGTGACAACATTGAGGGTTAGTTCCATCTTGAAAGCATATGAATGGCTAGGTCACTTTCAAACCAATGTCTATAATTTTTATTAGTAATAAGTTATACATAAGTTTGCTATATTACATTTTTCTCTTTTAAACTGCTTCATCAACATCTAATGAAAATTGCTTGTGGCAATTTTTTTCAATCTTAGACTCTCTTTATTTTCGAAAAACAAAAATTTTACTAGTATCACAATAATATAATACTAATATATTTAATAAAAAGTAGATATCAAAATAATAAGAAATAACATGTCAAAGTAAAAAACCAATTTAAAAGATAAGATATTTACACAAAAATTAATTAGTATTTTGATATGTAAAAGTGAATGTGAGAAAGAATGAGAATGAAAATGAGTAAAAGTCAAAGAGTAAAAGAATAAAGAAATAATCGAAAGTAATAGTAGTATCAAACAAATTAAATGTCAAATGTATATAGTAGTCTAAAGACTGAATAAAAACCAAAGGTATTTGAATTGAATGTATTTGTAGAGTACTTGTAGAGTCTAAGCTTAATCTTGTTCAGCTTCTTCCATCTTCTTCTCGGTTTCCTCATCCAGGATTTGCAACTGTCGAAACGACACTGGTTTTGGTTGTTCCGCTTGTTCCAAGGATGGAGTGGAGGAAGTGTTCATTAGCTCTCGTTGACTTGGATCAAACAATGCACGGAATCGTTGACTCATGTAACGCCGAATAAAGTTACTGCCGTTCGAATTCCGACGCCAAACGTAGAATGCCAAGCCAAACAACGCCGCAAGACTCACCAAACCACCGGTTAGTGATAGAGGTGTCAAGTGACTAGAAGTTTGATTCGAAGGGCTAGGTTCAGGTGGAAGTGGAAGCCGACATCCAAGACCATCCGGCGTCAGATTGAACCCTTCGGAACACTGACAACTTGGCTGTCCCGTAGAGAGTAGAAAGCAAAAATGCGAACATTTGGAGTGTTTCGGGTCACAAGGAGACTGAAATTGCTTTGAAAAAGGCTTAACCGCGTGGACCACTTGGAATTGATCTGGTGTGATGGGACGCTGATCTTGCACGGGTACCTTCCAAGATTTTCGCTGTTTCGTATCGGTCAAATTCGAAAGGCTAGCAGAGATGATTGTGGCATTCGGTGTAAGAACACTCCAAAAAAGAGACTGTTCGTGAGTAGTGATCGAAGTGACTCTTGAGTCATTCCTCACACCGCCAGGAATCACATGACGTTCTTTCGGGTTTTCGGTAGACATAGCTTCGATTTCGTGCAAAAGTGGATCGGCCCAGAATAGACGAGTCGCATCTTCGGTCGTAGCCATGGATAATGGTAAACGAATACCAGAAGTTGTGAGTTGACGACAAAAGGTGCCATTTCCGTTAAGTTCGTAAATTTGACCTTTGCCCCGTTGGCCTATACAAGGGAATAAAGATAGAATAATAAGTATACTTATAAGAAAAATATTATTCTAAACTAAGTTATAATTTAGATAATATAATTATTCTAAGATATAAATTTAGCCCAAAAGAACTAAACCGGACTTCCATAAGAAAGTGGCTTTAGAATAAAAACAAAAAATTAATTTTTAAAATCAAAATTAGACATCATTTATAATAAAGAGTTTTTGAAAAGTGTTTTGAAAAATATAATTCTAAATTTTGGTAGGAAGAGTTGTCTAATATTCTTTATGTCATTCGAAAGTTTAGAATATTTCGAATTGAATATGAAAATTTGAAAGTTGATAAATATTCCTAATTGTCGCAAATTTGATTCTAAAGTTTCGGATTTATCAAAGCACAATAATGTAAAAAAACTAATTTTAATTCAATTTGTTTTTTAGAAAATTTCTATTGTTTTGAATTCTACAGTTCGAATGACATAAAAAATATTTGAGAATTCTTCTTACTAAAATTTAGGCTAAACTTGGCACCATTTTTCAGTCCAAATGAATATAAAGAGAATCTAAACTTACTTTGTCCAACATAAATTCTACCCGAAGCAATAGCAATCGAAGTAGGTTGTGCTAGATTACTGTTGATCACCATTCTTCGTTGTGACATAGCGTGAACTACTTCCAAAGTTTGTTTGAGTCGATCGGTCCAAAACAAAAGATCCGTGTTGACATCATAGATCAAATCAGAAACCTCGAGGATTCCATCTTCATCATCCACAATCGCATACCATACTGGCCTACGCATCGATTTCGAAAGATCAAGAGCACCGATTCGATTCGAATTTGAATCATGAAGATAGATTTCTTCACGTTCCAAATTGACCGCTACCGAGCTGATTCGGATGTCTAGGGGAATTCGAATCTCAACAAACGCTTCTGATTCATCCAGTTCGGGATAGAATCGAAACAACTGCGTTCCAGTTGTGACCAGCATGAAATAGGTTGGATCGTAACAGGTTCGATTGTTCGAAGAGATCGAAAATCCGGTTGGACAAGAACAGATGTACGAATTTCCAGTTGACACATGACAATAGTGAGAACATTGGTTCCGGTGACACGGATCAATGCAACTCCTTTGATCTTTCGAAAGGGTTAACTTTTCTGGACACAAACAGGTAAAACTGGATCTTGTTGTTGTTGTGTTTGAATTCCTTCCAGGTAAGCAGTAATGTGAGCAAGGTTTATGCAAACATTGGCTACAGTTTAGCTCATCTGCCCCGTTAGAACAATCTCGGACACCGTTGCAAACATTCGACAAATGGATACACTCCTCATGACTAGTATAACGAACTCCACAGTCAAAGTATCCTGGTTCACAAGTGAATTGACGAACATTTGAATAATAAATTGCACTGGTACCCAAAACAACAAGAGATAAACTCAACACAAGTTGAAACACGTAAGACATGGTTAGAACCGAAAGAAGAACCTGACTATAGACAGTTTGAGTTCAACCTAGCAACTAAAATATAAAAGTTTAACTCCACTTGGCCTTATTGTAGAGTCAAACTGTTTTTTTTGGTGATTTGACCAAACTGATTCTAATCACGTGTATTAGTCTACTGATATGGGGTAGGGTGTATATCACGACTTAGGCTTAGTCTCTCTCTCTCTCTCTCTCTCTCTCTGTGTGTGTGTGTGTGTGTTGATAAAATTGTGTTAAAACTAAAGTAAGCTTTGTAGAGACGTCTGCTTAAAGAAACAGTTGACCTAGCCCAACAGGAGGTCACTTTGAACTTAGAGCCTCTAAGCTAGGGGTTTCTCTCTCTCTCTCTCTCTCTCTTCCTCTCTCTCTCTCTCTCTTTCTTTCTTTCTCTCTCTCTCTCTCTCTCTCTCTCTCTCTCTTTGACTTTATTACTTTCTTTATCTCTTACTTTCTTATTTTTTTCTAAAATGATTAATCTGGCATAAAAATGAGTCATTGCTTTGACTTTCAAACCATTACTCATATCAAACACAATCTTTCAGATTTAAAAAAATCTAAAATATATATCTAATCAAACATGTTTAAAGATTTAAAGCAAAATAAAACAAAAACGAGGTCATATTTAGTTCCGAGTACAAATATTAGGTATTCCGATAAGTTTTAAAAGTCTCGTATACTTTTTACTTCTAAACCAGCAGATGGCGCCCCACAAAATTCACATTGTTGACACGTACAGGAGTACTGGCCAGTGTTCTCTGGACTGTAAACAATCGAATTCGATTAACTACTATCGAACAGTCAAGCGAAAACTGGCCAGTACTCCTGCACGTGTAAACAATGTAGATTTTGTAGGGCGCCATCTGCTGGTTTATAAGTAAAAAGTATACGAGTCTTTTAAAACTTATCGGAATACCTAATATATTAAAAATTTGATTTAAAAGCACAAATTTAGCATTAAACTTGTAAAATGAGTAATTTCGAGCTCGAGTGCCAAAAATATGCCAAATATTAACTCTGTGAATAAGTGACTGAGAGAGAGAGAGAGAGAGAGAGAGAGAGAGAGAAGCAGAGAGAGAGAGAGAGAGAGAGAAAGAAGCAGAGAGGGAGAAAGAAGCAGAGAGAGAGAGAGAGAATCAAAGAGAATGAGAGAGAATCTAAGAGAGAGAGAGAGAGAGAGAGAGAGAGAGATAACAAAAGCTCTACTATTCCAAATCAAAATCATATTTATTAAATATATCAAAACAAAATCAAGTTTGAATTACTCTTTTGCGATTGAGAGTCAAACTCAACTGGTTTAGGCACCTCCAGGATTCTCAATCGAGCTTCACTCGAAGTCCTATAAAAGTACCCCCAAAATGATCTAAAATTGTAACACTCCCCATAAGCTCTGGTGTAGTACTTCAAGCCGACATAGCCGGAAAGTGTGACCATTATGACTAGGATGAAAACCAGATTCCAGGAAGTGACTGACTTGCTCTCAAAGATGGCTCGTTCCAAATTGGTGGTATGATCGTGGGTGCAAGTTTTACCTATTGAATACCAAATATTCGTTAATTACGTAATGTAAAGTGATTTATTCTTCTATATATTAATGAATAATATGGCCGTGGTTTTCTATGTTCTGTCATTTTTGGTATTCTGCCACCTAGGTATTTGTACTATGAGAGTTACGCTACTTCCACTGTGCTAAATCGATTCAAATCTAACTTTTACTGTTGTAATTCGAATTCATCACTGATTCGAATCAAGTTTTCACTGTTGTGATTCGAATTCATCACCGATTTGAATCTACCTTTTGTTGTTGTGATTCGAATTCATTACCGATTCGAATCTAACTTTCAATGTGGTGGTTCGAATTCATCACTAAATCGAATCTTACTTTCTGTGTTATGATTCAAATCTTATTTTGATTCAATTCGAATGTTGTGCATAACTCTTCGGATTCTCATTCAATTGGATTCAAACATTTTCAATTCTTACGCAATTTGTTGTAATTTTTTGCATATTCCTTTGAATTATAATAACTCGAGTTAGACATTGGCGGTTCGCATTAGTTTTTTTACAAGAAGCGCGTTCCCAGGCAAGCAAAAAATTACTGAAAGGGTACTTATGGCGTACTATCTACTCAAACTTATATGTTACTTTTTTTAAACTCTTTTTGCCAGGTTTTAGTACCATATAAGTACTATAAGCACCGGCCCTCTTGTAAAAATGTTATTTCTAAACTTACCACCGTTCACTGTGACATATCCATCCGAACATTGACAGGTGATACCTTCTTGTGCAAGCAAACACAAATGTGCACACTGGTTACCGTTGCAAAACTTTTCCACAGTTTTCTCAGGGCTAGCTATGCGAACGTGAAACTTGTCAATCCCTTTCGACGAGTGTGGAACGGGCCATAGCTTTGGAAGAAAAGAAAATTTGCCCAGGTTGGAAAGGGGTAGAGAAACTAGGTTGAGTGGGTACCAGATGGCCCAGTACAGGGTCGAGTCACGCATTGACAAGGTGGTTATGTTTTGAGCTAAGTCACCTTGCAACAAGTGACGCTCAGAGGGAGTGCGATCCTAGAGAGTGTGGAAAATATGGGTTTAAAAATTTCGCATATATAGTAATGAAAAGTATGATCGTGGCTTTCTATATTCTATGTTCTGGCATTTTTCGTTATCTGCCATTTTTTGTTGAACTGTGGAAGTTATCCTACGTCTACTATGCTTAACCGATTGGAATCCACTTTTGTTGTTGCGATTCCAATTCATCACTGATTCGAATCTAACTTTTACTGTTGTGATTCAAATTCATCACCGATTTGAATCTAACTTTCACTGTTGTGATTCAAATTCTTAACCGATTCAAATCTAACTTTCATTGTTGTGATTCCAATTCATCACCGATTCGAATCTAACTTTCACTGTTGTGATTCAAATTTTTAACCGATTCGAATTTTAACTTTTGTTGTTCAAATCTTATATTTCAATTCGATTCGAATGTTGTGCATAACTCTTCAGATTCTCATTCAATTTAATTCAAACTTTCGATCTTTTTCAATTCTCACTCAATTCGATTCGAGTTTTTTGCATATTTCTTTGAATTATGATAACTCGTTTATTTACTTTAGGCAGACGATCTTCCTGTTAACCCTATCGATCCCGAAGGCGTTATCGAGACGTATGTGTCCCACTAATTCAATTATCAATATAAGGCTTATCTTTAACTGATAATCTTTGAGATAAAAAGGGTTAATATTTACAAACTGAAATCTCTTACCTTATAATGAAACTTTACCATCTCAATCTTCTGCAAATACAAATCAGCCCAAATCAAACTAGTGCCAAAGGCAACCATTTCGGTGGCCAAACCCATTTTCGAAGCATACACTCTCCACCGGTAGGTTCCATCCAAATTCAGTGAGATAATCTCTGGAAGCTGACCCTGATCTTGACCCACATAAAGAGATCTTTGCCGAATCGAAACCGCCAGTGAAACTGGCATGTGAAGGTCTCGATTCAAGGTGGCACGATATCTCGAAACGGGGTTAACCACAGACAACGTGTTGCGCATTCCATCAATCCAATACAGTGCATCGGTGTTGATCTCGTAGATCATCCCGGTAATTTCGTCAATCTCACCCGAAACCAGCAAAGTCCATTGATGCTCGAGCTTGGTTCGGGTTAGATCAACCAGTCCTATTACGTTATGCTTCGAGTCGGCTATGTAGATCTCTTCGCGTTCAATGTTTATGGCTATTTCGGAGATTAGACGCACTTCCGGTTGGAGTGGGATTTCTTCAAAGGCTTCCGTTTGGTTCACTGGAAAGTTGAGGGGGAAAGCGTGTAAGAGTGAGTTTGAGTGAGAGAAAAAGTGAGAGAGAGAGTAAGAAAGAGAAATAGTAATAGAGAGAGAGAGAGAGAGAAAGAGTAAAAAGGAGAGAGAGAGAGAAAGAACGAGAGTAAGAGTAAAAGAGATAGTATGAGAGAGAGAGTGAATGAGAGAGAGTGAGTGAGAAAGAGAGTGAGAGTAAGAGAGATAGTGAGAGAGAGAACGTGAAAGAGAGAGAGAGAGAGAGAAAGTAATAGATTGAGAGAGTAGAGAGAGAGAGAGAGGGTGGGAAAGTGAGAGAAAGAGTGAAAAGTGAGTGAGAAAGAGAGAGAGAATAATAGTGGGAGAGAGAGAGGGGGGAGAGTAAGAGAGAGAGAGAGAGAGAGATGAAGAGTGAAAGAGAGAGAGAGAGTGAGAAAGAAAGAGAGAGAGAGAGGGAGAGAGAGAGGGAGAGAGAGA
>WURS02021291.1:0-27601 GCA_011762765.2 Rhinocypha anisoptera | reverse complement strand
CTCTCTCTCTCTCTCTCTCTCTCTCTCTCTCTCTCTCTCTCTCTCTCTCTCTCTCTCTCTCTCTCTCTCTCTCTGCTGTCGATCCCTACTTTGGGTGTCACCGAAGAATTCCAACGGACCAGTGGTGAGAATATCAAGCATCTCTTGTCACGTGTTGCAAAGTAGAATCTATCATCCGACGATCAAATCAAATCAAACCTCGTAGATGATTGAGGCATTTTATTAGTTATCAACAACAACAACAAAATAATCACTTTACAAGATTGTGAAAAACACGCATTCATTTGATTTTTCATTTTTTCGACTTACAAACAGACAAAAAACCAAAAACTCTCCTTTATTGACATTCTTTTTTTTATTAGATTCAATAATCACTTTTTGTAATATGTACCATTCTTTCGGTTAGTTTTTTACAAATATTCTGACTAGTTTAAACAAACAACGCTATAATAAAAAATACCGAGCAAAACTAATTTTAATTTTTTTTTGTTAAGAAGGAGAGAGGTCAACATTTCGTTGATTATAGAAAAAATAGCCCAACAATGACCAATCTTCTCTTCTGCTTGTCATTTTTTTGGTATTTTGCCGCCCACGTTTTGTACTGTGAGAGTTATGCAACAAACAGTCAACTATAGAATTTAAAAAACCATCTTGGTTTTAAGGGCATTTCTCAAGAAATGCTTGGATTTTGGTTAATTTTTCATTAAATATCTTGACTTGTATTTTATATTTCTTCAAGAAATAACGTAATTCTAAATCATGAAATTTAATATAGACACAAGTTAACTTTGTTTAAACTTTATTCAGTTTTTTGGTTTATAAGTTTATAAATAAATTATAACAAATGTTTATAACGAGTTGAAGATTAGACTATCGATATGAGTCGTTTGTCACTATCGAAGCACGTTTTCTACGTTGTGTTGTCTTGGTGTGTGTTTGTCTGTATATGCAAGCTAATTCTATTCACTTATCTGCTTCATTCATAAACTGTAACAAAAAGATTTGTTTCAAACTCGTTTGATATAATCCTTGGATTAAACCGTAAGTGTAAATTTGATCACCATTGTTGGTTTTATTCATCAGATTCTTTGCTCCCGATTTTTCTCTTCTCTTTTTCAACTATAGCCGTTGATAAACTTTCTTTCGTGGTTAGCCATGATCAAGACTTTACCTACGTTCTCTTCCAACTTTATGACCGTGATCATTGATGGAAAAGCAAAGATGGTTCCACTGAATCTTGCCGATTCTTGTGATTCTTTGTTTGAGCCATCTGAGAACATTTTAGATTCATCATCATCATCAACAACAATCAAGCTTGGTGAAGAATTGAAAAATTGCTCATACCAACCGTTGACTACCACTATTGTTCCTGTTGATGATGATGAGGATGTCTCTTTGAAAACTGATGATGATAATGTTGAATCAACCGAACAAACCGACAACAAATCGAGCCCAGTTGATAATCAACAATCCAACTTGGTGAAAACCACTGAAGAGAAGAGTTTCAACTCTTTCTCACCGTCTTCTACTACTGAAGATTCTTGTGAGAAACCGAAAAGGTTGCCTCGTGCTTGCAAATCGGTACTGCCAGGTAAGTCTTCTAGATATTAATGGATTTCTATGTTCTGGCATTTTGTTTGTTTTCTGTCATTTTTTGTTGTACTGTGAAAGTTACCCTACTTCCACTTTGCTTAACCGATTCGAATCTAACTTTCACTTTTGTGATTCGAATTCATCACCGATTCAAATCTTACTTTCACTGTTGTTATTCGAATTCTTATTCGATTCGAATCTAACTTTCACTCTTGTGATTCGAATTCATCATCTATTCGAATCTAACTTTTCATGTTATGATTCGATTTTTTTTCTGATTCGATTCTAACTTTCTATGTTGCGATTCGAATTTTCTATCCGATTAATTCGATTCGAATTATGATAATCCAAGACTGATACAAGCAATCATACAAATTAATTTTTCAGTCAAAGGTGTCAATTCAAAGTCGAACAAGAAGAAGACGAAGAAGAAGAGAAATAGCAAAAATTCCAAGAATGACAAAGAGAACCACCAGATGATTTCTAATCGTCTTCGATCTTCTCACAACATTCGGCAGTTTCGATCAAAGCCAAAGCCAAAGTCAACCCAGCTATACCGATGCGACTATGCCAAGTGTGAGGCTCGATTTATCACCAAAGGTCGACTCAAGCGTCACCTAGTGTCACATGGCGTTCGACCCTACACGTGTGACCATTGCACGTTTCGCACCAACTATCTGGACTATATCAAGGGTCACGTGTTGAGACTACACTCGCACTTGGTTAAGTTGGCCCCGATCGGAACCAACTCGACGTAACTCCAAGAGTGAATTTTTTCTGGTAACAATATTTAGGTAAACAATTCGAATGGAATCGCTCATAAATTCGAATCACAACAGTGAAAGTTAGATTCGAATCGGTGGTGAATTCGAATCACAACAGTGAAAGTTAGATTCGAATCGGTGATGAATTCGAATCACAACAGTGAAAGTTACACTCGAATCGGTGATGAATTCGAATCACAACAGTGAAAGTTACATTCGAATCGGTGATGAATTCGAATCACAACAGTGAAAGTTACATTCGAATCTGTGATGAATTCGAATCACAACAGTGAAAGTTACATTCGAATCGGTGATGAATTCGAATCACAACAGTAAATATTTTACCTTGTAAAGCACCGAAGTGGTGAGCATCTCTTCGGAAGCGCTCAAATCCGAACTGGAGAGAGAACTCTCGGGGGGAGCCTCCGACTGGGAGGTGGGCGTGGTCTTGGTGAACGAAGGCGACGGTGTGGATGAGGTTGAGGTGGATACCGAGGCGGGTTTCTTCGCTGGCACAGGCAGGGGTGGAGCTGCTGCAGGGGTTGGTTGAGCTGCGGCCGGTGGAGGTGGGTGTGGCGTTGGAAGGGCTTTGGGGAAGAGTATTGTGAGACAGCGAAATAGAGAGAGAGAGAGAGAGAGAGAGAGAGAGAGAAATCGGAGAAAGAGAAATAGAGGGAAAGAGAGAAATAAAGGGAGAGAAAAGGGGAGAGAGAAATAAAAAGAGAAGGATAGAGAGAAATAGAGGGGAATAAGAAATACAGGGAAAGAGAAGGAAAGAAAAAGAGAAATGGAGAGAAAGGAAGAAAAAGAGAAATATAGAAAGAGAAATAAAGAAAGAGAAAGGAGAGAAAGAGAGCAATAGAGAAAGATAAATTTAAAAAATAGGGAGGGAAGGGGAGAAAGAGAAATAAAGAGAGAGAGAGAGAGAGAGAAATAAAGAGGGAGAGAGAGAAATAAAGAAAAAGAAATAGAGTGAGAGAGAGAGAAATAAAGAGAAAAAAAATAGAGAGAGAGAGAGAGAAATAGAAGGGGAAGAGAGAGAATTTACCGGCAGCACCAGGTGGGGGAGAGAGAGGTTTCGCAACCGAAGGTGGAGGAGGAGGCGGTGGGGGCGGAAGTGGAGCTCCATGCGACCCCTTGGGAGCGGGAAGTCCACCCTTGCTCATCGAGCCTGGCATAGGTAAGGCACCCTTTGAACCACCGGAAGTACTCGAACTACCGGAAACACTGGTCGCCTCACGTGGCGGGGGCAACATGCCCGATTTGGGTGGTGGGTGTGGAGTAATTTTTTCAGTGGGGAGTTTTAAAAAGTATATGAGAAGGGGAGAGAGGCAGTGAAATTGAGAGGGCATTGCAGCTAATGTGAGGTAAGCCCGAGTTGGCCAAGTGAATGAGAAAAATATTGTCGTTAAATTAATTCCTTGTCGCTCAAAAGAGGGCCAAATGAATACTTAACCTCAGTAAAAAAAACAGTATTAGTAGTCTATGATTCAGTTTTTAAATAGCCATTAAAGGCGATAGCTCCTCCAGATCAGCTGCTATTTTTTAACTACTGCTCACTTAAAAGTATTCAAAAGGTTTTTTAAACTAATGTAGATGTATTTTCAGTCCCCTATTCTATTTTTTTACTTTATTTCACTTATATTAAAGTACTTCAACAAATAAATTAATGGCATTAGTATTTTCACTTCAACATTAACAACACTTTCGGAACTAAAATCCTCAGGTGATTTAATAAATATTTATTAACTGTTCAAATATGATTTAAAAATTGACTTTCACTATTATATCTGACCGTTTTTTATGCAGACATTAGGTTTAAATTTTGTTCTAAATTCGACTTCAAATGCAGTAGAAATACTGAATTATAGTATATATGTATATATTACATATATACACATATATACATGAATTTCAAATGTTCCTCAAAGAACCTAAGAACTTATCTTAGACCCTCATTTCTTCGATCTGGAAATGTCGGCTTCAATGCAACAACGTTAGAGGGACTAACTTTCAAACTTCTCGGCCGCAACAAAGGTAGTTTCGCATCAGGTTCTTCAATCCTCACTTCCTTCCCTTTTCACTTTCTCCTCTCTTCCCTCCGTGGTCGGAGATATCGCAAACTGTAGGAAAGCCCCTCGGGCGGCGCGTCATTTATTGATACTGTTCAGCTCAACCCATCCCGACTCCTTATCTCAACCCCCTCTCTCGCACAGACTTGAGAGTCGTCAAAATGAGGTTTCAGAGTGAATAATATGTTTTTTGTGTGTGCGCATGTACATATACATATATGAATACGTATAATTATATATATTCATGTGTGTCAGCGAGGAAACTCATACGAGCTTTAGTAATTATTCACTGCTATTACTGACGAAGAAATAAAAGCAAAAGACACAAAAATAAAGTGACACAAAATAAATCCGATCATTTTGTTGGCCGAGTGCCTCTCTGTTTTTGTGTCTGGTCCTTCTTTCTTTTCCACGCCTGAGGTAGTGAATAAATAAATAATAAATATATATATTTCACAACATTGTGTTGTGTTGTCACCATCTGGCAGTTATATATCTAAGAATGAGTTTGTGTATGAGGGTTTGTATACTCATAATGCAGAAATAACAGCCATATGGCGAAAATAGACCATACAAATAACAGGAAATTAGGAAAGGGATTCGAAGACATTAAAGGATGAACACAAATGTGGTAGAAAGATGGATGGAAACCGACAAATTCATATTAAAAATAGGAAAGAGTTATCGGTGGTGTAATGGTTAGCACGCCCGACTGACAATTGGGAAGTCCGCATTCGAGTCCAGGCTGAGAACAAAACTTTTTTCTCATATGAATTTGTCGGTTTCCATCCATCTTTCTATCCATCAATTTTGTGTTCGTCCTTTAATATTTTCCTATCCCTTTCCTTATCCCCTATTATTTGTATGGTTTATATATGTGTACAGGTATGTATGTGTCTTTATATCCTGTATATATTTTGTATGAGCAAGAGTAGAGTGGGACAAATATCATGGACAATCAGTGTCCTGGAAGTTCGATTCTCTGGTAGGAGGTTAGGAATGGCGGCGGGTAGAAATGTAGACGGGTAGAGTAGCGGCGGGTAGAGACGTAAATGATGACATGGTCCTGATACTGGAAAAATGGAGGAGAATCGTAGATGATTATTGTGGTTGGAAGGAAGTGGGAGTGAGCGAGATGGTATACCACGACATTAAAGCAAGGTGGAAGAGCATGCTGGTTGAGCGAGATCTTAAACTTCCCGTTGCCGAAGGCAAGATTCCTTGGAAGCATGGAGATATGGGGGGAAGATCCATTTCGCGATCATTCTCTCCTCTCTCTCTCTCTCAATCACACTGGCTTAATCTTTAAGGAAGGCCGGGCGATGGTGGCGTTTGTGTAGAGTGTAATCGTATAGGAGAGAAAAAAGTGTGCAAAAGCTCGCAGCGAAAATGTTTGGTTGTTTATTCTGCCCCCTATTGTGCAGGAAGGCTTCGGGAATATATGTATGAATAGAGTTATCACTCTAGGAAGAAGTTGTTGAAGGAAAAGGGATGGAGTCTTTTGTACTCTTATGCCCTTAATCGTGTTTAAAATTATGTCCCAATGTTAATCCTCAAACAAGTAATAAATAATACATTGTCTTCGTAGATATTGCTTCTATTATGTCTACACTCGTATCTATTTTTGTGTGTTCATGTCTTAGGACTTTATTTTTTCGATTCAACTTCCATGATTTCCTTTATGGAAACATCCATGAATTAATTTTACAAAATGGATTCATTTTTTCTCCGTATCCTTCGTAGTTTATTCCATAAACGTCTGTATTATATCATTTCTGAACGATGTCGCATTATTACAAGGGTTGGTTCGTTTCGTCCTAAGAATAATTAAACCAGGTCCTCCATAGTACGTATTTCCAATGCATCCATACTACCGTTGGAATCAATTTATCTGTTCACTTGTTTTTTTCACATTTTTTCGAGAATTATTCTCTTTATTTACCAATTTCCTTTTTTCATTTCTTAAATGAATGGCCCCATCAGTGCTAAAATTTTTATCACATTTTGTTACATAATCATTTTATTCTTATGTATGCCCCTTCTTTACATTAAAATAATATATCAGTCATTTTTGCTCAATTTAAACAGTTTAGTAGCTTAATATTTACACTTCAAACTGTCGAAGATATAGATGTAAAAGGATGGATAAAGAACATTTCTATTTAAAAGTTTGCTAATGCGTTGGATGATTTGATTGATGGTCGATGATGGAAATGCTAGAAGTTGAACTGTAGTGCACTTTTACTTATGAAATGAAGATTATGAACTGATGGAATGGTATAGCTGACCATTACAATAGGAATAAAAGGTTTAATAGAAAATAATTTATTGAACTGTTAATGACAGTGAAATGCGAGCCTCTGTCGAGGAAAAATGAAACTGATTATTCGACGGGAAGACAGCCTTTACACAAGGAGAATACTGGAGGTCATGCGGGTGCGTGGAATTGTGCATTGTGGGAGGAGTTGAGAGAATGGGGCACTTCGGAGCTGACAGGGACCCTACCCGCATACGGAGAAGCTGTATAAGGATAGGAAGAAGAAGGAGTGATCCGCACAAAGTCAAGCAGAGAAGGAAGGATAAATGGAGTGGAAACGGGACGAGGGAAGCCGGCGAGCGTGGGAGGTGCTTGGGGGGAGTTGAGGCGGGTGGGCGAGAGGATGGCGTGGGTGGAGTCAGGTACGGCTATCGCTGTTGAAGCCGGGATGAGGATAGGCGTAGGTGTGTTCGAGGGGCTGTGGGCTGCTTGGGTAATTGTGCGTGGAACCCTATGCGCCGTAATTGAGAGGCGTTTAAGGGTGGAGTGTACCGAGTATATATTTTCTTGGTGGCATTTCCTACAAAATACCCAATCACTTACCGAGATCCCTAAGAGATGGTTTTGCAAACTCTCTTTACCCTCGGGAAACTTGTATTTAACGGACAAGATCAAAAAAACATGTGTAGTACGGGCACCTCCAAAAAAATGGAAAGATTTAGTACATCTGGAAGACTGAATATTGATAAATGCACCATAGAACATTTTAGATTCTTTAAAAATTCAGTGAATCATTGCAATCACACCAGTGATTTTGTACCAGAATTTTTACACACTTGTGTATTAAACATGGAGTCACTCGAGTGCACGAAATTCATCCAAGTATCGGTTGATTCAAGTGCACACCCGTGCAAAGAAGTGATATTCCCCCGCCCTTCTCTTTCACTCTTAGTCTGTTTCACGCACAGCAAATCCAATGTACACCCTTCCTCCCATCCCACACCCCTGCCTTCCCTCACTTGAATGACTTGCATTTTTACTTTTCCCACTCCATTCCCTCCCGCCACAATGCCATAATACCTCCTTATTTTTGGGCGTTATCACCTTACGCTACTTTCTCATTTGTCATAGTAATGGCAATTTATTTTGTTTGAAGTTAACTCATCATCCCCTGGTTCTGTATCTATGTCTCCCTCTTTCCTTTTATGTTATAGCTGAGGATGCCATATCACGCTGAAATACATAAAATATGGAAGAGGCTTTTGGGGAAGTACGTTGTTCTACTTTTTGTAATGGATGTCGTGGAAACTGAGTACATATTGAGGACGATAGGAGGTAACGAATTATGTGTGGTGAGAGTGAGGTGTCGGTAAATAAAATGGGAGAAAATTTGGGTGTGTCAGGAATGGTACAGAGAAGGGACAGGAGGAGAAAAGACGTCGAAAATGAGATCGCGTTAAGCGTTTCTTACTTCGCACGCCGCCCCTTCTTATTTCGCCTCGCTGTTCACCTTCTTTTTCTGTCTACCCAAAGTGCCATTCGCGCATACCCAATCAGATCCGAGAGTTTGGTAACGAGAGGTTTTATTTTACGAGGCGTGAGTGGTGGCGGAAGAGGCCGCTTTGCGGTGTGTGAATCGGAAAGAGTGAATGGAGTACCTCCGCCGCCTGCGTTCTTTCTGGGCTTAAGGTAAAAGCTTTAGGGGTAAGGCTTTGCGTGAAATTTTGATGCAAATCCCTTGGGTTTACCGGATATCAAAGCGATCGGCATCGACACGGCCTCCGGTGCCTGCGGGTGAGATACTTTAGTGAAGAGTATAAATCCTTCGACAGACAGCGTCCTCTTATGGAACCCGCCAGGTTGCCCAGTGAGGCTCGCGTGTCCATCAGCTAATCCAAAGGTCGCGGGGTCGATTCCTTAATTGTCCCCACTCGCAATGGTATATTCAGCTATAAAAATTACTGATGAATAAGAGTTTAATGGAGAAGATCCTTATGTTTGAATATCAGGTATTTCCAGAATGGTACTTAGAACTTAAAAACCATTATGCCCTCGCCGAATATGGTTTCTTTTCCGTAAATTGTGAATTTTAGTGAATTAATTTTTATCCATTGCCAAATATCATTGTCTATAAGTAAATCTTTCAATGTCATCATTCAACCTCGCAACATATTTTCAACTTTATCATCTACCTCTTCCTTTTACATCCCTGATCTGATTTCACATTTTCTCTTATAAGATATTAAAAACAACTTGGAATATATCGTTATGCTTATGAAAGAAAAAATTGCTAGCTCCTATTTGTTGGTAATATTATCTTTGGAAAATCTCTCATTTACTTCATTCTGTTCTTTCACATATTCAATGGGGGTTCTCGATTCCCTTTTAACCGCAGATTGGAATTAAAATACTCGTAGACCACCGAAGCTTCTTGCATAACATGTTAGTAGGCCTACTCGCAAGGATGCATTCATATCTGGTTGTCTCAAATTGGCACCTAGCAAAGAAGAGAATCTGAATGTTGTCATTCACAAGCACAGTAGCCGTAAATATCATTTATATACTATTTAATAGCTTAATAAAAATAGCTGTAAACGTGTAATCAGATTAAAAATAACTCTATTAAATACTTTCATTTAAGATATTTTAACATTCTTAATTTGATAATCATTTTGGTTATTGCTTCGATTTCATCCTATGTAGGCAATTATTTGTTTTCACATAATCCTTTCAAGTAATGACAATCATCGTTCTTCATGGTGTTACATTAAAGGGTTTGGACTGTAAAATCCTTATTAAAATCAATAATCCTCATTACAATCCGCTGAGTATGCTGGAACGATACATAGAGAATACATCGGGCCTCTGGTATAATCTTTATGAGTTGATTAACAATAATACTTTATAGTATCCTTTAATATGTAAAATTGTTTCTAAGTTCCGTTGAGCCTTAAATTCGTTTTCCCTATTCTGAATGATCTGACCAAATAGGTCGATAGTCTCTTATTGGCCTCAAATGAAGAATAATTTAAAACAATTGAAAATATATCTTTGCTCCAGAGATACATTTTTTATGTCCAAAATCTCTCTTAAATTAAGTTTTTGCAAACATATAAAACTTACATTAATCCCCCGTAATCATTCTAATTCCCTGTAATTGATTGTGAACTATTCCAAATAACGATGTTTAAAACTAATCTCTTACTCTACATTTGATAATAAAAAAACGAAAATCTTTCACGGGGTCCATTAAAATCGTCTGAACGCGAGAATGATTAAAGTGAGGAAATCCGTAAAGATTCAGCATGATAAAAATGGTGGCGAAGGTAGAGAGAGAGAGAAATTTCTGCCTCAGGCTCAGGGTAAAAGATGAAGGAAGTATTTCAGAGCCCAGTTACGGTTTCGCTTCTTTTCGATTCATTAAGAGAAGATTTTCTTTGGAGGGATCTGTAGGTGAGAGGTGCTTTGAAGTGTACGGGTTATTCGTTTGAAGTTGAACCAATGAGATTCGTAAAATGAAAGGGTGGCATAGTTAGGAGAAGAGGCAGCGTAGCGAATGGAGACTATATTAGGTTGCAGCGAGGCGGAATGCTGTAACGATTCGAGGCCGTCGTAGACATCTCTTCAATGTTAAATGGTATGCATTCACAGGTTCAGCTTGTGACAGCACTTGACTCTGCAATTTTTCATGCGGATTATTTCGCTTCTGCTGAGAAAACGTAGGATATTTTTAAATAACCAAGTGTTTCACACCAACTTGAAGTAAACATTACAGCAATCTTAGGAAATGAATTCATTTATCCGAATAAAAATTTGTTGCTTAATATAATAGAGAGAGTTACACAATTCTGAAGTTAGGTTCAGAAGCCACAAATTCTAGATTTACTATGACATACATCGTAACAATTCGCAGGGAAAATTTGAGATATTTTACTTATTTATAATTTATAAGGTGTATTGGATGGAATTATTAAATATTTTTTTTCACGTTCCTTCTTACGTAAAGACTTAATTTTTATAAAGTTGTGGAAACACATACATAAACATCGAACGATTTATTACAAAATCGGAAGGCTGTAGAAATCTTTCAACGTATCCCCCATCCACCCATATCTCGAGGTCACACCCTTGGAAGACGCGGATACCGGTGGCCGCGTCATTTTTATTTATTCTCTGGAAGGAGTGGATGAATTTGCGTTGAATTGAAAGAGTGGGAAGCACGCGTGGAATAATATTAAAGTCCCCCGTTAAAAACGCAAGAGGACGTCATGTGAGTCTTAATGTAACATTTTTGACAAGCTCATTATAACGTGGAGGATTCACCCACCACGTGTAGCAGTCTCTGTTCTCTATTCCAACTCCTACTGGGGTTAGATCGGAGATGGACAGTCCGGTGATTAGCCACACGGGAGGGAACTATACGCACAAGAGTATTAAATTTGTTCTACCACCTGATTGGATACCAAAAAAAACATCTTGATGGTTACAGCTTGCCGCAGGGCAATAATGGGTACATTAAACCGTAGTAAGCGTGTTTTGACGTACCTATTAGTCACTTTACACTCTCCTGAATTTTGCCCCTCTTACGTAATATTATTCTGTCTTGTAGCTTCAGTTAACTACAAGTGGAATCATATTTCTGGAGGCTCTTCCGAGCTTCACCTTCCTTCTCTCCTTCCACTGCTATCTTTGTAAGCCTTTCATCCCTGTCTGAAGAATCTGGTGACAGTGCTAACCAAGCTTAAAACTACATATTTAGTATCTTCAATTTCGATCAATTGGCCAAACTATAGGAATAACGTAATGTAGAGCGATTTCCCACCAGAGA
This sequence comes from Rhinocypha anisoptera, assembly GCA_011762765.2. Classification (NCBI taxonomy): domain Eukaryota; kingdom Metazoa; phylum Arthropoda; class Insecta; order Odonata; family Chlorocyphidae; genus Rhinocypha; species Rhinocypha anisoptera. The sequence continues at coordinate 16,087 of WURS02021291.1, read as the reverse complement.
CAACATAGTTCAAGAACAGAGCGCTCCTTCCGTGATATCGAACAAGACGGCAGTGACGGGGTGTAATATGTTCTTGTGGTGTGGCAGTGGGTTGTAAATATGGCTGGGGATTACAATGAAGAGAGTAATAATCTATGTTTTCTGAAGTAAAAGACTAGTTATACATTCATCCGTCTCCACATATTTTTCTGTAAATCTCTTTAATCCTTACAGCAAAATAAACTTTATTCATTGAAATAAATCGTGAATAAGACTATATTTTTAAAGATATTAGATAAATCTTCTTTTGTAAGTGTATAGCACATTGTTGCATGTGCACATTGAATGCGAAATTTAATAACGTGTTATTGTACACATTATTAAATTGAAACAGTTTTATCAATATGTGAGGAGATGCTTCTGACTTAAGGCTTTCTGGCATGAGAGAAAAATGTATTGAGGATAGAACCCCTGGAGAAGGAAAGAAATTGGGATGAGGAAGTAGTGGGAGAGGGCAGAGGTGTCGAAAGGAGTGAAGAGAAAGGGAGAAGAAAATGGGGAAGAGGACTTGTATCCCGGAAGTGGTCCTTTCTCTAAGGAGGAGCGAGAAGTGCTGTGTCTTGAAGCGAGAAATGAGGTAGAGGAAGGGGTTCCCATGTCCCCTTCCGGTTCTCACACCTTATTTACGCTCCAACCTTCACCCTTCCTCTTTCCTCTCAATCCCCTCCGCACCTCCCTTTTAACCTGTGCTTCCTCACCGAAAAAGGCGAACTTTCCTCTCTCATTCTCCCCCCTGCCTCAATCGAATGGCAAACCTTATAAACTCGAATCCTTCTGCACAATTGTGTATCCGCAACCGACGGAACGTTAAGACCCCGGGATTTTCATTCGGGATCCCGCATAAATTGAAACTTGCTCTTTTAAGTTTTGGAGTGGGGTCCGGACATCAATGAATGTTTATTCACGTCGGCGACCTCGCATTGGAAGGCCGAAATCAAAGTGTCATTGTGTATTCTTGTTAGGGAGCTTTTTCCTTGTGCCCGAGGACTTAGTTTCCATAGTGCGCTGAAGTACAACTACAGCTTTTTGCTAGTTGATACGTATACGCAAGGAGACACTCATGCCGAACTTTACTCGGTATGATCAGATTTTTTCATGTTCAGATCTGTTGGATTTAGGCCATATGGTTGGTTTTGAGAAATAAATTATGCCATGCTATAACTTTTATGTGCAGTTACTAATTTTAAAAAAATCAAGAAGTAGAGTGTATTTTCATATTCTAATAATCTTCAAAAGTTGAGGAATAAAAATATTATAAAGTCTTATACGTTTTATAAAAAAGCGTTTAATAATAATAGTTTTATTAACCCAATCGTAGGTAAATACTACTCAGAAAATTATGTTCTACACAAAATAAAATTTCCTATAAATTCTATGAATGTTTTAGGTAAGTTTTAAGTAATTTTACGTATGAAGGAAATGTGAGAAAGTCTCAGACGTAACTATGTGGAAATCTTTCATGGTTAGAGAAAGAATAACACTGCAATTTTCACTTAAAAATTTATTGTTGTCCAAGACCATGGTTTCGTTGCGTTGCAACATCACCACCTGAAACGAGACCATGGTTGTGAACAATAATAAATTTTTAAGTGGAAATTGCAGTGTCTTTAACCTTGAAGGAAATGATTGGTTCATAACTTACAATTTGGAAAACATTGTTTATTTCTGTGCACGCTGATTTGTATAGTCACATCGCATCTGAACGCTATTTTGTAAATGGTTCGTTGCAATACCGTATACACCTCACGTTATTTCTAATGTGAAAAATCTTTTGTTTTCACGGCATCTGACGGAACATTAAACCCTAATGTCGATTCCTATTTGATGGCAGATCTTTCCTGGTACTAAACTCAAATGCGTGTGAAAATTCACATACCAGGGTAGAGGGGCCAGTTTCTTTCCTTTAGCCGGATGTGTTTTTCCAGGAAGATCTGCTACCCATACAATCACTATTTTGGTTTAACTGGGGGAATCCAGAGACGTCACCGGGATTTAAACTCAAGACCTCTGTCCAATAGCCAAGCTATCTGCCCACTGGGCTATCACGACCTATATATTTCCCAGTCTGCCCTGATCTTGGAAAAACACCCAAAGGAGTCTTTACATTATCCTTTTTAGTAAATATTTTTCATAGTTTGATCAACCAGAATATGTTCTATTTGGATTGCACTAAACATAATCCTTTTATTTGAATTTCATCTCGAGAATGTTTTCAAATTAGTGATTAATAACATGAATAAAAACAAGAAACTAATTCCACAGCATATTTTTCAAACGACCGGTATCGTCAAATGTCGGCATATTCAAGTTGAGACGAAGGCGTCGACTATTCGACGAAATATGTCGCTTTAATATATTGGAATAACAAAATTTTGTTTTTCTTTTTATCATTGAGTTCCACAAGTTGAGTCTAATGCCATCGATTTGATTATTATCTCGTTTAACGCAATAACGTATAAGACCCGTGAGGTTTCGAGAGATACGATCATTATGTTTATGAAAGTACTTCTTCAAGAAATATTTTAAGTTTAAATTTTACTTTAAAAATACAGTAAGCAGAAAAATAGTTGAATTTAATGTCATCAAAATCCATTAATATTCTATTACGGACTCCACACATTCTTAAGTACCTTTCCCAATATAAATAGCTCTCCATTTCATGCTAAACAGTTAACAAATTATAACAAAAATTCTTATTGTAATATTTCTTAATCATATTTTTTCACTATTTATTTTTATTTGTATAACATTAAAGGGTTCTGTTTTTCCATCACCAATTAATAAAAAGAATCGATTCGCTCTTTATTCGATGTCACAAGTGTTTAGAAGGATAAATATTTAGATGTGAAACAAGAGTTTATATGATCTTCAAATAATACAATGTGAAAACAAATAAGCATATTTTTATATGTCTTATGAGGTCAAACGGACGTTTATTGCAAGTTCATTTTTTTCTCTTACCTAGAAAAAAATATTATTTGCTAATAACAATGACTTTCTTAAGCAGACTTTGAAAGTTCAATATTATTTCCCACTAAAAAAACAAGCTGAAACTTATATCCGAGCAGTAGTCATCTCGTCCGCAGCCCATTCTTAATACTCAGTGATCGCACTATCCATTCTTTTTAGGTCGCAGTCATTGGAATGAAAATGAAGTATTCATTGCGTCTTCAGAAAGAATGGATATTTTTCCTTTCGTCAACCAAAAAAAAAATAAGATATTGCGTTCAAATTTTTGGGTTTTTCTTCCCTCCCACCATCTTTCATTTCCACCTCTTATTCCCATCTCCCTTTCTCGCTCACTCTTTTGACAAGAGAAGAAATAGAAGAAAAAAAATTCACCCGCATTTCAACTCCTTTTACGAGAGACGTGATAAAGGGTTCTGCAGTGATGTGAAAGCACCCTGGTTTCTTTTTATCAAGAAAGAATAAAAGAGGGAAGGATGTGGAAAGGGAAAGTGGTGAATGCGCTCGTTTTTATTTTTCGGAAGTGTGGCGAGTGTTTCGAAGGATATATCCTGGAAAAGGAACGTTTCTAAAACGGGCTTTTTTCCTTCCGCATCGCTCTTCTCTCGATAATGGGATATACACGGTGCAGAGGAACCAGTCGACTAAATTCGACATTCCATGGATAGTGTTGAGTTTTCGAGTCAACTTGAATGGATTCCGTTCCTCGAAACCTCACGGGTCTTTAGTTGAAGTCATGGGTAAAAGTTTTGCGTGCGTGAGGACTCCGTGTGTCATTAAAATAAATAAACAAAATAAAATTCAACAATGTGATGTTAATCTTTTTGGCCATGTTTTTACTCTATCATTTTTATCAAAGCTGAGATTTTAACAATATCTCCTTTCATAGAATTCCTAGACTTGAGTTTCATGCGAAGCGTATGTATCTAGATTGTATAAATTGACTGAACTAACAGACTTCTGGAGAGTTTGCATCGTGTAGACTATTTTCCTACAATAGTCATTTGAATATACTGCGTACATAAATCAATTTTACAATTTCTCATACTAATTTTTAGGTGTTCAATCTTCATGTCTCCAAAATATCTCTCTGTATTTTGCGATTCTCTTCTTATTAATGAATGGTGGTATGGATGATTTAAACTATGAGTATTTTTGAAAAACCCACTGTAGGTAAGTGTGCAAAGTTGTACAAAAATCCGATTCAATTGTAATATCTCGTGAAATCTGCTTCATATCTCGAATTCCCGCCCTCCACTTATATACGACTTGGGGAGGCATGTAGTGGAGGTCTGTAGCTTTAATTCAGCAAATAACCTTATGCGTCCGAAAATATGTGGTTGAAGTCAAAACCCGTGACATATGAGTTATTTTACTCAGCAGAAAAATTCAAACGCACTAGACAGAAGTCCTGAACAAGAAATAAGTGATTGGGAAAAGAGCAGAAACGTAGGACAATGGCCGTGAAAAATGAGTAAATTAAATATGATTAAAAAGATAAGGAAGGAAATAAGCTAATAGGCACGAGTAGATGAATGGAAGAGAGATTCCACTCGTTATACATATTCTATCTTAGATTAACAATAAGTCACATTTATAAAATTGAATAAAATTAAAAATTTTCACTGAAAATTTAGCTATCTATGGAAAATTGTAATTTTTTTCATACGTATCTGTGCGTATTCCACAACATCTAGCTTGAATCTTCATTAGTTACAATTCAAATTAACTTGAAAAACGGAGAGGCAAACGTCAATGAATTTAACGAACAAGAGAAACAGGTATTTTCCCATACATTGTTAACGCTTGAGGCAATCAGAAAACAGGTGGAAGGATTGACATGAAAAAAACAAAATCAGGAAAATGTATAATTCGATGAAAAAGTATCATGAAAAATAATAATGGAGGACACTCCTAAAATATGGAATACGAATACTAAAAAGTTCCAGCTTACATTTGTTTGATCTTGTTGAAATATACGCTTTTTCGACGAAGTTTCAATAATTCAAAGAGCCCCAGAGGCAAAAAAATGGGCGATCAATACAAGGTAAAGCAAACTATTGGTAGGAAGAAAAAAATATTAATTTTCAGATTGGATGCCTGAGTCAATAGGTACAAAAAATTTAGTATGCTTGGAACTTTTATAATTTGGTGAGGCACGATCTGGGCCAAGGGGACGTCATCGTAGTCGGCAACGGTTGTTTATTTTTTTTAGAGAATCAGCGTGGTCGTTGAAAGGCGACTGCGCGAGTGGGTGCCAGTCTCGAAAATATTTGGAGGTCAAGGGGCCAGAGGTGAGCGGGAGGAATGAGTGCGAAAAGTTTTGGGGGAGGCGTGCATGAGTATTGCCATGTTTCCCCAGCGGGTCGTTTCGGCTAGGTGTGTGAACGTTGAATGTTGTTTTTGTCGGGAGAGGTTACCGTTCTCCCATGGGAGTGGAGTCACCACCAGGGCAGTTTCTTTGCTAATATATATATGTATACCATATTCATTAATTCATCCACTCATTCCATTTTCCATTAGTAGCAGCTCAGATTGTCCCGGTTCATTAATGGAAAACCAATTTATAATTTCTCAAGGGTGCTTCCCAGCCTTGGAAGAAGTAATGCAAAATGGCACTGAACGATTGTTTAGGCGGACGATGTTAATCTCGGATGGATCACCGTAAAGAATGCAATACAATTTAAGCTCTTTTTTCATTGGAGCAAAAAGTTATTTAATTAAAAAGTGAATGGGTGCTTAAAATATTTCGATGCTAAATGAGAGAAAAGTTTTATTGCAAACGAATTTGATGTGATCTCACATCTCCTCTTCCGATAATTATTACGCTCATATGCAAAGGAATGCCTATACAGTTAAAAAAGAACTCTAAGTGTGGCAATATCGAGAGCGGAAATTTCACGTAGAATTATATCAAATTAGAAATACTCTTTTATTCATAAAAACTGAAAAACTCTGGTCACAGTCCAGGAGAATTTTTTATCCAATAGGTACGCGGTGGAATGTTAAATGAATAAAGTAACCAACCATTCCTCATTTTGCGTCAGGTCAATTAGGTATCGTAGAGTTCAGCTAAAAGATTCCAAGTGAGAAGAGAATCGATTAATCACAAGACGCTTTTTGAAAAAGTATAATTAATGATATAAATGTTTGCCTTATTTTACTGTCTAAAATTGATCATTTTGACTATAAGGTTATACTATAAATAAAAGACTATAAAATTATACTAAAAATGAGTGGTTTGCATATGAACATATATTAATGTCATTTTCTCATTTCTTTACAGGTGAGTATTCATCTTTTGAAGTGCATGTTAACGAGTGAGTACCATAAATTTTTAAATTGAATTTTTTTATCAAATCATTTCCTCAGTACATTGGACGTACAACATGATTCCATCATTATACCAATGATGTATCCAAATAAATAATATTTAAGACTTAAATTAAGGTCCTCCAATACTATCAGGGCTCACGATATCCTCCTTATCGTGGTGATGATTCCGTGTAACGTTAAAACTTACATTCGTCCTCAATTTTCATCAGGCTTGGTTTATTAGATCTCTGAATTTATATAGGATTTTTACGATATTTGTTATATTTTACAGAGAACTGTTTCGCTTGCGTCCTTCTTCTTCACCTGTATTCCAGCTCGGATGGTATTTTTCGTGTTAATTACAGATCAAGGGTAACCTAAAGACTCCGGCTAGAATTATAACAAAACAGCCATCTGGAAAATCGAACAAACTGTGTTTAAATCGAAAGAAATTGAGATATACGGGATCCCAGTTTATCACTAGTCTCATATGCTTCTAATGTTCAAATAATCATTCGTTCTTATCTTGAACCTCGATTTTTTAAATAAATACTATGGTATCAGTTTATGAGGTAACCTGTGACTGTGATGCGCATTTAAATAGAGACAATAAGACGAGACAAGAAGGAATTTTGCGAATAAAATTAAATATTTCTTTTGTTTTTTTTAATTTTTAAAGTAAATATTTGACTAAATTAAAAAATAATTTATTAGGTTCTTATCAGTGTTACCTTCACATGCGGATACAGTCTTCGTGTAAATTTATGTATAGGAATTGTTTCTGTTTAAGAAAGTCTTTTCGCAAAGGGAGTATTTTAAATCTAATTATTTAACTTAATTTTCCCCATATTTTTCATTGCATGTATTTTATCTTATTTAGTCAGGGAACGATAAAACTCACGGTGCTGGAGAGCTAGTGATACGGTCGTGCTTTAAAAATAGAAAATCCCCCATGCCAACCAAAATTTCTCCAGCTACCCGTGTGTATAGAGAACTTCGTTGAAAAAATTGAAAATGAGACTTGATGGAAAAAATAGCTGTCTGGGCAAATGGGTACGGGAATAGAACAAAAGGGAGCGTAGTGTAAAAGATTCGGCTGAAAAAAGGGATCTCATTTGAATTTAGTCTTTCATTCGAGAGCCCCATAGCTCAGAGGAAAAGGCATTAATCCAAAAGGCGCTCATGGCGCACCATTCACAGCCACTTGCGCTAATTCTCTTTCCTCCAACGCGCTATTGGCCTCGCTCTCTCCCTCCCCTCCCCCTTCTCTCTCTATCTCTCAGCTTCCTTCAGAATTTTTGTTTTCATCTTTGAATACCATGCCCTCAGATCGCATTATATCTTAATTTCTATTGTTTTTAATTTTTTCACTCCGAATAAAGTTCAGTTCACCACTCTTTTGCCTTTCAAAGTCTAATAGTGATTAGGTTCCAGGACGTCGCCTGAATGTACTGTGACTGAAAGTTGAGCTGCTCATAATGGAGCGGAAACATAGTTTTCAACCAGATTCCTATTGATGAGGAGACTTTGTAGGAATATCTCCTTAATCTGCTAGAAGCGGAACTCGTAATTCCTATTTCCTTATTTATCAATGCTGAAATACGTATATTCGTATGAAGCTACGAATAATATACTTACATTATTCCAAAAGCCGTGAAAGCCTTCGCAACTGTATCAGACCTCTAAATTTAAATCAGAGATATTTATTTGGTATTTATAAATTTATTATTTCTCCTGCTATGGCTTTAGAGTTATAATTCTATATTATACGCCTATTAATGATATAGCTAATAATAAGCTATTCTACTTGTTTTACAAATAAAATTACTAAGAGTAGTTTGACAAAGTCAACAATTTGTTAAAGGCACTCGTTAATTGTTTATTTATTTATTCCAATGTATTTGGTTAATTTATCTGAAATTCGATGGAAATTTGATTTATGAATGTTACTTTCAGAAATTTAACCAACTAAACAATGATATAAATTTTATTTTTATTTATTTTAAAAATACTCTAATTTGATTTTCTGCATCTCATGATGGATGTGCATCTCTGGATTACGGTACTCACATTTATATTCACTACCCAGAAACTTGAGCGTGGCTCTAAAAAAACATGAATGTTTTAAATTTAAAATGCTTTACGTAAAATAGATCTCTGGCAGTGGTATGGATTTCTTGTAGTTATTTAAAAATATAATTTTCAAGAATTTATTTTCACGAATGATAAAATTCTTAAGACATTAAAATTATTTATTTTCAAAATTCCGAATTTCATCTCTTACCATGTGGTATATAGTTAATAATGTCAGTAATTATTAGACTTGTGATCAATAGGAAATATCTGGTAACTTCGGAGAGCGAAAATTTTACGAGGTGGGGAAAAGCTCCTCAAAAAATGAATGCAGCAAATACCAAACACGTGGACGACCGGAATTCATTATATTTCATCATTGGATATTTCACCTTAGCGGAAACGAGTTGCTTTACGTGTCGCTCGAAATTCGCTCATTGAACCATATGTTGATTCCCGACCATATTTGTTAGTGATTTGTGACATACCTTCTGATGTCTACCCGGGGAACTCCGGGCAACTATTATTCTCCCCGGCATGAACTGGTCAACTGAGGGACCGGACGGAAAAAAAAGAAGCGGGCGCCATCGCATTTTCCTCTGCCCCCCTTCGAAAGTCTTCATAAATCCTGCTCCTCCTTCTCAGCCTTGTCCTCTCACACCAATTTCTTTATTACCCTCCCCCCCTTCCTTTCGGGCCATCCGCCTTTTTCATTCCAGTTATGTCCGGCTTAGTAGTCTCTGGCTGGGCCGGCAACCGCAATCCGGTGTCCCGTCCCCAACCCTCATTGCCCTCCTCAGTCCCTTTCCCCCCACCCCTCGCTCAGTCCCCCGCCCTTCTACTCCTTACCGTACCCAAGCATCTCGCTCGGTTGTGTTCCGCCAGAGATGGAATGCTGATTTGACAGGCAAGGCGGGAGATGGCTCTGTGTATGTGCGGAGCTGGATGCCTTTTTGGAAGGGGGAAGAAAATAGGAACGAATAGGGAGAGGAGAGGTGGAGTGCGGGACAGGGATGGGGGGGGGGGGCGGAATACGGCGGGGAATGATGAGGACGGGGGGAAGTAGAGACGAGATTGCTCCGAATGCTCGGGCGGCGAAGGGGGCGGAGTGCTATTCATTTGTCAGGGCGCATACGGAAATAAAAACTTCGCTCCGCGTTTTCTCTCCTACCGAAAGGAAAAATGAAAGTCAACGCTCGCTCGAAAACGTCTGGGGTTGGGGAACTATACGTCGGGGGTGGTTGGGAGGTTGGGGTGGCGGATCATGGGGGTGCAGCGGGTTAAAGGAAGGTGTGTGATGGCGGAGGGCTCTTTGGGCAACAGGGAAGGAATAGTGCGGGATCAAGAATGGAATGCACGTGTGTGCGTGAGAATTTTCCATCGGAGTCTCCAAACGAGTGCGGAATGCTACTCTCCGTGAAAATGTTTAATACAAGCCACGTGGAAACCATTCAAATTGCCGTTAGGTACTCGAGAGTTTGTTAATCCATGCCCTCCATTCTTGTGAGCCAAAGGAGGGGTTTCATTCTGAAAGAGTTTTAGGAATCCTACCCGTATTTCCAAATTTAAAAAGGAATCGGTAGAAACAGGAATCTTTTACGACTTCTTGATCACTGATGGCTTTAGATTTTGATTGTTCTTGTTCTTAAGGTTTTCCGTATAAGCACCTGACGCCCAATCCTCTCTGCCCATACCGTTCATTGAGAACTAAGATACCATAGTATACCTTTGTGATATCCTCCCTTCACATGTGAGTGCACCAACCATTGAATTAATCGTGGAGAAATGATTCATTTTATTACGCCCCATTATTTATAGTCATGTTACATTGACAGAGAAATGCAATGCGGAAAATCCCAGGTGAAACCTACTATTCCCGCACAATGCCAATGCATAAACCGTAGTAGTACAATTTCATCTTTCAACGAAAGTAAAGATAATAAGTTTCTATTGCCTTTCATACATATTGTTCACACATCATTTTCTCATACAAATTCTAGACCCAATATAGAATATAGTGTAAGTAGGTACATGTTAGTTGGATGAAAATCCACTGGAATTGTTTCCACTTCGAGAAGAATGAACATTTTACATTTGACGTTTAGAGAAATATGAGCTGGAGCAGCCGACAAGTACAAAAAATAAAACTTTTGGAGAAGCGCCTGAAAGTTTAGATTTAATCATAAATTTAAGAATAAATGTGAACAGCCCACGTTCGATCAGTGATGGAATGGGTTTCTTATTTTTAGTTGCACAACCTTTAACTGCAATAAGTCACCCTTACGTGTACATAATTTTTAATCATGGGTTCATATGGAGAATAATATTACTTATAGTGACATCAGTAGAATAAATTAACTATTTTTTACTAGCGTAGTTTAAATACTAGATACGTTAAAAAATGTTGTCAGTGCTCGCATAGAATGTAGAGTAAAAGGTTGATGCAATATTCCACAAATAATATATGTTTGTTGCAACCACGTTTCGATGATAATGTAGCATCGATACCTGATTGCAATAAACATATTTTTTGTGGAAAATTGCGTCAACCTTTAACTCAGCATGTTAAAATTCCACCACATCACGCCTGAAACCTCGATCTTTGTTCTCATAGAATAATATAACAATGTCAAAAACGAGGACTTACGAATATAAGACGCCTTTGTGAAAAATCGACGAGGATAAACATTATTTTTAACTATCAAGCCCCTGGTTTCAATAACGCTCTACATGTTGGACTTCCCTGACCGAAGTGTAAGATAAGTTCGGGAAGAAAGCTTTACTTGTCTCGAGGAGAAATAAATGAATTGTAAAATCTACACCTCGCTTAAATAAATCCCAAGAATCACTTTCGCTTTTCCCGTGTGCCTCGCAGCACAGGGTAAATAGTGTTTTACTGTGAGGGCAGGAAGCGAACCGTAATTAAAGCCCATTACCTCCATCCCACTGTTGTCTCAGCGTGTGGATCGCGGAGGTATGGAGGTCAAGAAGACTAATTGTTTGTACTGAAAATATTTGGAAGCAACCCTGACGGACTGAATTGTCGCGCCGGCCGATGAAATGAACAGGGTGAGTTAGATCTCGCCGGTTGGAAACGAGGAGGGGTGCGGAGTGGGGAGAGGGAGTGCGGGGGATGGAAACACACAAATCGTGTGTATTGGGTGATGGGATTCGGTATCCAATTAGCCCCTCCACTCTCTCCCTCCCTCATCCATTTCATTTTGGAATTTTCGTTTAAATTGATAAAAAAGGGAATTATTACCCAGGTTCACTTGTAATTAAATTACGGAAAGTGAGAGAAACTATCTCTTCTTCTTATTTACATTTCATGCTCTGTGATTAAAATGGATTTCGTGTTAATTGACGATATTATACAATATTAAAATATAGCGCAGGAATGATTTCATTCTCAAATTACTATTAAAACGTGTTACCAGCAAGATATATATATGTAAATATATAAATCATGAAATGATCGTGCTGCCGAATTTTACTGTGGCTTGAATAAGTTTTTGTAAGAGTAAAAAAATGGATATTTTATATATAGATAAATTTATGTAACTTAATACAAGCCACAGTAAAAGCACGATTATGATGTTACAAACGTCAAATTCAGGGTCGTGTTACCGAATATTTTATGGATAGTAAAAGTTTTCATAAGAATAAATCTATGAAAGTATACCACAAGGTAAAACCCGAGCCTATTTCATTCATACGTAGGTATATACATGAGATGAAGTAGCCAGCAAAAAGAAGAGTCATGTCGGCGAATAAGGAAAGAATATCCCAAATTTTAAATTTTATAATGCGTATTGTGTTATTACCCACCTAATGCTCCATAATGCTAATATCTCCACCTAATACATCATTATTCTCCACACCCAAGTTTTGCGATTTGACATGTCGTGTTCGGGAAATGACGTAATCATATCCAGTTTGTTCGGTTCATTAGATGCTTAATTTTAAAAAAATCGATTTTAAACCAGTATTGTATCCAAATGATGAAATGATTCGGTAGGAACTAATGTTTTAAATAGTAACACAGGGCTCCGCGTGCCATCCTCTTGTTTCTATTTTTTACATAATGGAATTTACATTTGAAGCGGAGTTGCAGGTTAATTTGTATTCGCGGATCGCCATGGAAGTTCGAATTGTCAGGACTGCATATTTTCCTGCTTTGATTCTAATGCGAGGAAGATCGAGGCAGAGAAAGCAATGTCACCCATCTATTTAAATCCCCACCCATCCACGCAAACGATGTCAGCCGTTCTCCGCAGCGGTATTGAGACTCGGGGTAAATGAACGACGTGATTTAATGAAATCGCCCCAAAATCCTGAGCCCCCACCCTCGGCGCGTGACGATGGGGGAACACAGAGAAGTATTTTGGTAGTATTTCATTTTTTGGAGTGCTTTGATTACTAAGGTTATTTTGCACCCATATAGAAATCGGTACAGTAATCAAAAGTATATCTTCGTCTTAACTCATTCAGCTTTATTACGTATATTCTCATTTTCTCCATCTCTAGGTTGATGGTTGCTTAGTTTGTTGAACACAACGTCGACCTAACATATTTAAGTACAATTTGCAAAACAAAAATGCAACAGTATGGGTGGAATAAAATACATGTTCAGTGCTAAGGGTTTTACTTATTCCTTTAAAAAAATTGAAAAGTACGAATAAATAACGTGAAAGAAATATAGGACTAGTAAATTTAAGTTTTTTTGTAGCAGTAATAGATGTCATGCAAAGCAACTACAGTAACTCTAATGAGATTGAGACATAAGTTCATAAACTGACTAGATTGGAAAATAACAAGTTAATATACTACAAGGCATGTTCGTCGAATATAGGGCGAGGCGGCTCGTAAAAGAGCTACTTATCAGAGTGGGTGGGTGGGACGCGTTAGTGCGGCGTAGGGAAAATGGAGATCTGAAGTTTTAGAATAGTAGGAGATGGGTCTAGATAGTTATCCAAGCATTTGAATGCAGTTTATTTTCTAATGATTTGGCACGAGATACATTGAAAATGATAAGAGCGAGTGTCGACTGAAATTTATGTATTCCAAGCAAATTTAGAGATAATAAAAAAAGGTGAGGTTAGGGGCTTAGCTGAATGAATTCTAATTCTAACGTATGCAAAGATTTAATTAAATGGTGAATCGTATGAAATTAAAGCAAATTAATGTATATTTTGAAAAAAATAAGCCGAAATTCAATGTATCATACTTATAGAAAAGATTATAGTAAGTAGAAGATTATGAATAAATAAGCTTTAGCAGAGAAAGAATTTATAGCAAGAAGAACAAGTGTCATTGATGTGGAAGAAAAGCAGTATACAAAAGATGAGTGATTTACTTTAAAACGGACCATCACATGGTTCACATGATGGAGAAATATGATTGAGGATTGTAGAGGAGGGTGGAAAGAGGATAGAAAAGGTGAAATGGAGGGAATGAAAGTGCACAGAGTTGGTAATATGCTTTCCCGGCGAATTATACTAATGAAGGCTATTTGGGATTACAGCCAGGTGAGTTACAGGGAGCATGAGGGTGAAATACCTGATTAGGTCAATTATTGCACAATATCCTCAAGCGAGAACTTCGACAAGGAAAAGTGGATAAAATAGTTACATGGATTTCCTGACCATGAAGGTACGAGTAATTGAACTCAGATATGTCAAAACTAAAAACATTAAACAATTTTGAAACCGGATTTTTCCTCAGCCATTCCTGCAAATTTTTCCTAAACAAAACTTATCAATGTTATAATGAACGAATACATCAATAGACCGTTGCTTTGAACGTAAAAAAATAATTAAATCATTAAAAAACACTATTCTCTGAGGAGGACGGTAGAGTTAGCCGTAGTCCTCCCTAAAGGTCATCTCAAATTGCTGGCACTCCGAGGAGCATCCATAAAAATGGTGGTTTCTGGGAGGAGAGGTAGTTATCAGGATAAATACAGTACAAAAGGAATATATTGAAAGCGGATGGGAGAAGGGTTAAAATGAGAAAGAGATTTAAGGAACGAGTTAGAAGGCAGGATCGTTGGCAAGCGAGGTAAATGGAAGTGATTAAACATTTTATTTGTCATGACGGAAGTTAGGGAGTAGGCGGAATTTAAATTGGAGAGTTATTAACTTAAGGGTGAACATGTATAGGGTTTTCAGGAAATGTGGGCCCTCGGACGCCTCTCACAGTTAATTAATGGCGTCCATTAGGCGTACATTTAACGCATTAGGTACCCTTGAATCAATACGATACACGATTTACCTGGATGTTGAATCCTTGAATTGAATCCTTTTCCCTCAAACAAAACCTCTCCTCTTCCTTAAATGTTTCATGATCTTAGGTTAATTGACCGATCAGATGTATCATTCCTGGAGGAAACTTGGCGTATTGACCATATAAAGTGGCAGTCATCTCTCCAAATCTCTATAAGCTATAAGTGGTACTACGTGCTATATTCGGGGAATAATGTACATTATTTCTTTCCTTGAAAAACATTGTTAGTTTTTTGTATCTTTAGGAAAGAAAGAAGGGTATATAAGGATTCCGCCCTACATAATACTTAATCTTTAATGTTTTTTTTCTGAATTGCCATGAATTCGAAGAGTCTCTTCCAAGAAGTCATATCTTTTTGACTGACATCATTTTATCTTAACTTGCTATTGACTGAATAACATGCTGAAATCCTTCACCATATATGATAGAAGAGCTTAAAAATCATGTAGCATAATGGGAACAAACGCCTGTATTCTCCTTTATCATACATGTTAATGTATTGACAGTAGACAATTTTTAAGGATCTTCTAATTGAAAAATTAAATGCAACAAATAATATTATTTTATTGCAGCCATGGAAGTATTTTCCAGTCAGAGAGAAATTTATACAACATGAAGACATTTTCCTACCAATTTTCCTATGGTATTTGATCATGGATTTTATTCAATTCTTGTTCTCTCTTGTAAGCCAAATATCATATAAAATTCACTGATGTGGCCATCACCTGTTGGCCACAATGAAAATTCCACAACGAAAGGAAATATAGGTAGTAAATTTTATGTATTTCCACAAAAAAGTATAAGATACGACCGGGTTTGACGATAATTTCCATCACCAGATGATGACGATCATCGCCGTAACTGGTCTTGTGGTAATACATAAAGGAAAATACCTATATTTTGTTCCTTTATATCACATGCCTACACCATGGGTTCACTTTAATAGTAATGGTTTAGTCTTCGAAAGTAAAACGTAATTATATGCAGTATTTGCGTCTTGATATTCAAATTCGATTCAGGCCGACACCACAAGGTTCTACGCTTTACTGTATAATACCGGGTCAAAAAACTAGGGCGAATGGGGCAAGAGGGCAGGTGTCTTCACGGTATTCATCTGAGTCTAACCATGACCTCGACAACTATGATTAATTCTGGTGGCGTGAATGATACCGAGGAGTTCACTCGTTCCCGTGAGTGAGGTGAGGTGTCTGCGTATACTTCGCGACGATTTATTGTAAGCCCCGTCTCCATTTTTTTTTCCGCGAATTCAATTTGGAGTGCCGACCTTGCGCAAAAAAAATATCCTGGAAACGCCGCCGTCCTCCAACTTCCCCTAATTACCCTAACGCTGGCCGCACCCAGAATACGACATTTTTACTGTCTCGGGATCTCTCGGTCGAAGAAGCGT
>WURS02021273.1:0-11951 GCA_011762765.2 Rhinocypha anisoptera | reverse complement strand
AAATATCAAAATGTGAGTGTTTCGTCTTTTATTTATTTGTGTCTATGCTTCATTGTTCTGTGTTCGTTCATCATATATATATATATATATATATATATATATGTACATTTAAACCTACTGTATGTGTATATATAATATGAAATAAAAGTCAATAAATTTAGGTGAACATAAATAAGAGACACTTGCAAGTTCTGGATGTTTCGAGACAGTATGTACAGTACATAGCATTTTCCCAAGAATTTTATTTTAAAACACACACACATATATACATATAATTATACTATATATATATATGTGTGTGTGTGTGTTTCAGAAGGATTTATTGGCCGACCGGGTTAGCCTAGTGGGCAGCACGCTCGTTGGGTAACCCAAAGGTCGCGGGTTCGAGTCATGCCCAGGACAAGGGTGTTGTGTTTGTGCAACAGGGTTTGTTCTACGATTTAATAAAGTGCGAAATGACCTTAACCGACGAAGCAGCCTATAAAGCAAAAATACTACTAGGATTTCATCATAAATTTACCCGTCGCGTATAAAGGAGAAATACGGCTACTATAAATGACCTCGACGGCAACGCG
The DNA here is from genome assembly GCA_011762765.2 of Rhinocypha anisoptera. Lineage (NCBI taxonomy): Eukaryota > Metazoa > Arthropoda > Insecta > Odonata > Chlorocyphidae > Rhinocypha > Rhinocypha anisoptera. The sequence continues at coordinate 11,376 of WURS02021273.1, read as the reverse complement.
GTCATTTCATTGATTGGAGACCATTTTGGAAGAAAACCTCTGCTCTTCGAAAATGAGTTTTCAATATAAATAAACAAAATTTTCTTTTTGTCATCAACTCATAGGCTATCCTGTTATTAAACAAGCGTGTTCCCGTGAGCGCTTCATTTACAGTGGCTACTGCAGATATTATGCCTACGGTAACCCTTTTCACGCGGTTGAAACTGTCGCACGTCATAATTCGCGCTGTCACACGTCAAAACCCCAACAAGTCACAAGAAACTCTTGATGCTCTAGTGTTACCCGTAAAATTCATCAGTGTCCAGGGTGAAGCATATCCGTATTAACGTTAGATAGGGGTGAATGATGTTAACTCATGATTGGATGCAGCAAGTTTAAATTGATAACCGCTGTTTCTGGGTGACGCCGTGGCTGACTAATGAAAGCATGGAGCTAAATCTGTCTAATTAAAGGTTCTTGGGAAAATGAAACAAGGGCCTGGCGGGTGTCGTGAATTCCGGTGACCTTCAGTCTTCCTACGAATTCCCATTTGGAGCAGGGGGTAGTTCTCACAACTTCCCGCTGGGGCTGTCACAAAAAGTTGGAAGCTAAAATGAACTCACTATTCCGTCGGAACCGTAACCCATTTTTCTTTCTCCCTTGCAAAGAATACCTGTTCGCTTCCTGTCATGTTTTCCATCTTTCGTTGAAGGACGGAAATGGAAACAGCCATGTGAGTGATCTGTTTGTTTTCATAAGAGGGTCGTGATGCAATCGCGCTACATCTACATACTTAATTGTCAGTTAATTAAACTACTGCGAACCTGCTCCCTTTCTCTGTTATGCATTCATTAGGAAGAAACTACTAATATCAAGTTTCACTGCGATTGTAAGTAGTCAAGTTTTCCTCGATGTCACTTCTTTTTACTCTAACTTTTCCTCCTTTCTAATCCAATGCGATTCAGAGCGTTGGTTTCATACTGAAATACATTTTTGGACTGAATCGAGAAGACATGGTGTATTAGTAGAACTAGTTATTCCTCTTCTGTGATATCTAGAGATGTTAACGTGTGTGTATACATTTTTAAGAAGAATTTTAAGTAAGGCAATATTTAGAAACGCAATTTATTCTGATGTTCATAATGTATATATTGTTTTTAAGTATGAATAAAAGAATATAGAAGAGTTGAGTGACGAGGTGATACCAGTATTCATGGCCCTAATTGGTGATTTTTAGATTCTTTATAACTTCCTCTCTTACGTAATGAAGATTCTAAAAACTTAAATCTGACATTCTATTGAGTAGTATCATTATGATTATTATAAAATGTCATCATATTTACTATTTTTCATTTTTACTATTTCCCTTTAGTTTGCTTTTTTAGCTATGAAATATTTTAAAACTGCTTCATAGTTCACATACGGTACATAAGCTATATGTTAAAATACTGGAATAAGAATGAAGAAAATAGCTGACAAAGTAATAAATTTAGTTTAAATATAACTGTGGCTTAGTTTATATAAAACTAATGGTTACCAACGGCTAGGGTCCACCCTACTTAACAATAACTATTACAGGAATGAGTATATACATCAAAGAATATTCTTCCATGGTAGAGAGCGTTAATATTTAACTGCTATGGGAACGCCTCTTTGATGGCAACAGTATCCAAAAGAACATACATGTACATGCACACGTCGACAAAAGGCAAATGCTATATTGATCAATCAATAACCAAAATGCTAAACTTATAACATTGCCCATAGCCACGCATTAGTTAAACTGGTAACAATTTCTAATGATAGTGATATTTATCCTTCTTCCCTGTGATTAATATAGACTTATCCATGACTATATAAATTGAAATTAAAAATTATTAAAATATATCAGAACGACATTTTTATTGAGTTTCTCTTGGCACTATCGGAGCGTTTTATTTTTCATAACTCATAGTTTTACAGCTCAAAATAGAAGCTTTTACAAGTTTCTTGTTTATATATCATCCGCACCAACGATTTCAACTGTTTACTCAGCAAAACATACGACCAACTCAGAATTCAAGGAGTTTATTGACGTTTGACTCTTTTTGTAGAGTTCTGGCGCAAGTTCATTTTGATGTAAATATGTGTGACACTTTCGTCAATCTAAGTAAGCATTCATTTCTCGACAAGAATAAAGTTAAATTGGGATATCATGGTCGATCATGAGAATTCATTGTTGCTGTGAATTTCGTAAATCATACTGTATCTATTTTCATTAGTAATTTATTAAAATTGTGGCTATTGCAATATGTAGCCCTCTCTTTGTTGTTATCATCATGATAACAACAACGAACGACAACGAAGGCTTCAGTAAAACTAAATGATTCATTCTCAAACCAAATTTGCACCGACTTTATCCGTAATGATAGCGTTACATAAATTACATCTTGCTATTGCCACAATATCAATAAATTACAAATAAAATAGATACCGGACGATTTATACACTTAATAGCAACAATGATCGTCCCATGATCAACCTAAATATTCCAATTTTACTCTTTTTTATGCTTGAGCGAAACGGAAGTACTAATTTGGTGGTTACAATGAAGAAGTTTTATTCTGAAAATGTCCTTTAGTGACGAGAGGTCAATAGCTCTTTGAGTTAGTTGACGTTAACATCCTAAAAAGGTATGGTGATCAACATTTCTATACCATCTTCGAGTCCATTGCAATCATTTTCACTTGATCAATCAAACCTCTTAGATGAACCTATTATTAAAGTTTTGAATATATAACATACAAACATTAAAAATGTTCAATGTATTAAAGCATTTTATCTTCTTGATGATGATTATCTTATGGCGAGTACACATATAACAGTTCCAATGGTTTCTTGACATAACAAATTTAATTTCAAGATCTGATTTGTGAGATTGTTTATTAGCTTAATTATCAACACACTCGTTAAGATACAAGTAGGTAAGAACCCTTAAGGAGTATAATAGTTTTACTTATTTCTTCGGTTGAGCCTTGTGATTTCAATTAAATTAATAACTTATCGGGATTCAAAAGCATTCATCACCACTGCATAGTATAAACCTTTTCATTATTCTTTCTTTAATAACCGTCCTAGAACATTTAAAACCATCAATTCCTGTTGTTGTTATCATTGTTACTTTATTGCCATAATTAACTTAGTGGGAACAACTGCGACGAATTAACAATGAGCATAAAGTAAATTGTCTGCCTCTCGTCAGTTATGTACGAAGTGACTTGTTATTATACGCTCATTGTCAATTTTGTTATATGCACTGAACGTTATTGCCCTCACTAATGGTAGTTTACGACTATAGGAAATAACTTCAGCTAGAAGCTAATGATTTTCAAAGAAGAATATCAGACTTATCAGCTTCCCGGCTCCAAAATTCATGAAGATGGATCATCGGCAAGACAGAGAGAAGAGGGTTATCCTGCGAAGACTCCATTTGCCGTCGGTTGGAAGTCGCAGGCTTGTCAACTTCCTCGTCATCCGCCTCATCCCTCCAATCCTGGCCGAGGTACTCCGTGTCCACCGTCCACTGTAAGCCTCCAGACACCTCTCCCCAGACACTCATTTCTCCCCTTCCCGGCCCTTTCCTTCTCCCTCCTGTAGCCCATAACCCTCCCCCTCCCACAGTCGTGCTGTCGGCAACGCCTCTTCCTTGACCTCCCTCACCCTATTGGTGAACGACTTCCAGTCCACAACCGTCTTCGCTGCCGCGGGCGGCACGGGACAAGACACCCCTCAGAGTGCAAGAGGGCACGTTAGCCAGCGTTTGTTATTACCGTCCGCCACTAAATCACACCGTCAAAATCTATTTTTTTTATTTTAGCCACGCCCCCTCCCTCTCTCCCCACCGCCGACCGCGATTGTTTGACTCCGTTTTCAGTTGGAGTTGTTATGAAGTGCGCCGGGCGTTGGTTGACCTTACAACGCCGAGTTTAGATGTAGGTTAACGGCTAAATTTGAGCAGTGCAACACGAACCGGCCCACGTTGGAGACGCGATTTGGGCAGTTCAGTGCGATTCGCATAACCTCGTGCATGTGTCCTATACTAGGGGCAAGTAACAGTTTGAGTGTTGACCCTATGCCGAGAGACGACCGAATGTGAACAGCGGGGGTTTTTGTTTGGAAAGAATTCCCTTACTAAGTAGTGCTTGTCCATTTTGACCTTTTTCAATTTAAAGGTGGCGGAAATATAGCCCTGGAACTTAAATGGTCAGAAAATGAAGGTTTTATGGCTCTTACGTCATTTGAAGTCATCTCGGGAAGAAGAGTAAGTAAAAACCTTATTTTTGACAGTGGTGGTGGAACATAGAAGAATTTTGATTCATCCAAGCTGGTGTTTTTCCATAGTGTATTTAATGATAATATTTAATAACATACTAAGTGCTAGCCAATAGGGGATGGGAGTCGTTGTTCAGTCCAGAAAAAGTACACCTTCGAATTTATCTTGATAGGAAGCTTCTCTCGACAATTTACATCTATCAGTTTTCAATTTTAGATTGTGTTTGAAGCAATATTAACAGTTGAAGAATGACACTGTCGTATCCTTGCGCGTGATTACAATATACTCGTAATAGTTCAATTGTCCCTCCAACTCCGCTGGAAACTTTTAATAGACAAAGCAGTAGTCCATTTTATTCTATTGTTTCGAGGCTTTAGAGGGTTACGTATGGTGGGGGCTCACGATTGTATACATTTGGTATTTCCCTTATTATTTTTATTTTCATATTTTATATATTTGATTCGCTAGATATTGCATATTTTATTAAATTGCTTGCTCTAACTTATGAAGTCGCACTTGGATTGTTCCATTACATTTATCACATATGAGAATCGTAGGAAGGAAATAATGTTAAACGACGGTCTTCTTTATGTGAATGTAGTAAATCATATCATTTTGTACTCAGTGGTAGATAAATTATGTTGAATTTTTTAATGCTGGTAGCTTTTTTAAGAATTGTACAGAGGACCATCAGCAGAGAACTATTGTATAAAGAATTATAAATCACCTCTTTTATTCACTTATGACATAAATCCCTCTTTTACCCCTTAATATGGTACATTATTGCTGTTGAATTTCTTTATCCCGTAATATATTTATTTCTTACTTCACTTAAGCATTAGCTATTTTACCTCACACCACGAGCTTCATTATCCCTAGCAGGTGACGAGGTGGTCTTTACTGTGAATAGCTTCTTCTTATGCTATTTATACCAAAAACACGAAATACGTTGCAGCTTGCATAATGGTATTATGACTAAGTTTAATGTTTACGAGCTAAAATTACTTCATTTACATGAAGTCCTAAGTGTTTTTATAAATTACCTCGTTATGCCCGTGAATATTTTATAAACGTGATGTGCTTATATTTAAATATGCTCCAGATTTCTTAAGAAACAGGTTAAGGCTTCCATCCGGAATACATTTTGCATATGGCCTTGAATGCGTAAGCGTAGGAATTGAGGTGCCTACAGTTTGCTTTAAAGGTGTCCAATATGGAGTATCCTTCAAAATGAAATATATTTGGTGGGCGTTGATAACCGCACATAGGAGAACTTTTACTACATTACCTCGGGTCTATGCTGAAGCGTTGATTTTAATCCGTTTTGATCGCTTATTGAGACGACTGACCAAATCTGGTTATTTCCATTTGTGACTCTCTGACCGCTTCTTTTCTCCCGCAGACCGTGGGTGATGGATCCCAACCCAGGAGATGACGAGGCCCCAAAGGACCCTGGGGCCTTGACTACCCACCAGAGCTACACGGAAAAAGATTTCGAAGGTAAGTACAAATATTTTTAAAGTGTAGAATAATAAAAGGTATCGGAAGCTCGACTCGTTATATTTTACGATCTTTATATTACAACTGTAGGTGACGAGTCGAGTTCGTCTACTGAGTGGGGGCCGGGGTTTAAATTCCGGTGAAGCATTTAGACTTCCAGTTATAAACTCAAGTTGAGTGATTTTCTTGGCACTAGATTTTCCTGGGAAAAGAACCGTCCTCCCCCTCCCTGACGTGTGAATATTCACACGCTGTTGGGCTGATGTGGTTTGATGTTACGAATGACTATGCTACTAACAAACCGTGAGGTTCCAGGGTTAATTTTGTGAAAATTTTCCATACTGGAGAATATACCGTCAAATTCATTAATCCCATCTGTTTGATAAATTCAGTCTTAAATCAAAGTTTGATTTTATCAAAGAGAAGGGATGTGATCGATCGCAAAGATAGCATTAGCCACTTACTGAATTTTCAGTTTCATCTATCATTCGCTTTGCTCCTTATGAGAATTTTCAGCTTCTGTTGATATCTTGGTACGAATTTGCAATGTATGTCTTTTGGCTACCGCTGAACTCCGTTTTTTTCTCAAATCCTCTTTATTTCAATGAAAATAACTCCACCAAATGCAAAGATAATAACGAGAACATTTTTAGCAATAAGATCCAATGATAATTTTAGAAGCATGACTTAATGTCGTAATTTTATGCCCTATTGTCGGGTAGTAATATGCTCGGTAGTGTCAAAGGTTTGTTGACTCGTAATTTATTTCTTTGTTAAGCGATAATCTCTTTAACGGTTTCTCTTCAGATGAACGACAGACTGTTACGTCGTATCACAAATTTCTTGCAATGCTTATCGATTGAAATGCTCTGCAAAATAAATGCCTCAGGTGGGATTTACTTTCCGGAATAGCAAAGGGGTCCATTGAGCTACCAATTCTCCCCGTTTTACTATTCACTCGTCGTCGTCAGTTTTTCATTCCGAACAGTGGTTTTTGCAGTTCCCAAAGCTATCCTGTCACCTGCCGACTTCACCATAAATTTATCGCTCAAAACTTAAACTCACCCAATCGCTTGTTTCTCACCTCGAACAAATAGCAAAGACTCCGGGGTGATATGGTGGAATTGGATCGTGATATAATAAAATAAAAACATTTTTCCCCGGCTTTAAACATATATAATCCCGACCTTCAGCGAAATATGTCATTATCTCATTATGACTAATCATTTTCACACCTAGGTCGGAAATTATGTGTTTAAACCAGTGGAAAAAGTGTTTCTATTTTATCATATCGCCATTCTTCGCTTACCTCTAGGGTTTATTTCTCCTATGGTCCCTTACAATAGTTTTGACTGAACTTAGCTCTATGTTTGCTAATAGTTTTCCTATACTTGCAGTTTTGTTGTAATCTCACGATAAGCTCCTTTTTGATTGGATTTGCAGTCTTATCACGCTCGTCCTATTTGCCATTCACTGATGAAACGAATTCTATACCATTTTGTGTTCACTCTTAAGACGTAGTTTCCTCGGGTTTTAGTGATGCGTGTTTTCATTTCTTTTGAATGTTTCCCCCACCCACACGGGCTGGGGGATTCCGCTGGCGAATTGGGGGGCGGGAGAGGAATGGTTGAGAGAATCGAGAATAATCCGTCTCCCGACGGACAAGGATCTGGCCTTTCACTCTCTTCCCACTTTCTCTACATCCCTCTCTCCACACACGCAGTGAGGTCTAGGGCAGGGGGGGAAGGGGTGGAGGGAGAGGGGAGAGATTTTTGTTCCCACTCGTCTCATACTACACTTTCCTTCTTCTATCCCCCCCTCTTACCAAACCCATTCCCCTCCACGCTCACCCTGTCTGTCTGTCGCCGCGCCTCTGGCAGTGACACGCCGCTCCCCATGGCGACCGACGCACCCAGACGTGATCCCAGAGGAAGAGCTGCCCCTTCGCCCCTTGGCGCGATGGGGCAGCTCTTCGGTCGACCGACGCACCCAGACGTGATCCCAGAGGTCCGATGCTTCCCCTTCGCCCCTTGGCGCGAGGTCGTAAGGAAGGAGAAGGCGGTCACACACCACCACCCCCACAGCAAGGAGAGCGCCAGCAGTGACGACCACCTCCATCCATTCTCACGGACACGCAGTGAGGTCTACGGCGGGGGGCCTATTGGGAGACGCACACACACGCTTCCGCGCTCGACGCGACACAGAACACAACAACGGGGGCGGAGGAGGACACGCTGAAAGAGTAAGAGGTTAAGGGTTGAAGAGGTTGCTCGTTGGCGCCCCCCCCCACGCAAAGAGGAGAGTCCTCCCCTCGCTCCCACCACTATTCACATCCCTCTCTCCCTCGTTTGCCGCCTCCTTCCCACCCGTAACTACTCCTCCCCTTACTACTCCCTCTTTTTCGTGCAGGAAGAATATTGGGGATGGGAGAGAGTGGAGACGGAGAGAGAGAGAGAGAGAGATGGTGGTGGGCGAGGTAAAGTGGAACAAACTCCTCTCCAGGGAAGAAGAACACGCAAAACCCAGCGGCGCTTCCGAGAGGATGTGAGGAAACACACTTCCGAAGCGCCCCCTCCACTGTCCCACCGCACAAATGGATATTAATCACGAAGGGCCGTCGACCCCCTTTCAAGGAAGGGCAGTCCCTCGCTTTATTGGATATCTTGGGTGACCCAAACACCGGCAGCCTACATTTTTTCCCTCCCGTGTAAAGGGACGAGGAAAGTCTTCGCTAACCTCGGCGTGGCTTCAGCAAGGCGAAAGTGGGGAAGTGCCTGCCTCCCCCAAATTTTTTCCTAATAAACTTATGCCACAATCCATCCCCCCAGGAACGGGAAGGGAAGCCTCTGACGATGCGTACGCAAGTCTTCGCCTCTGCCCCACCCCTCGAAAACGGGGAAGTGACTAACGGCGCTCCCTGCCATCAGAGATATCCCCAACCCCTTTCCCTTCGGTGCTTTCATCGAAGGGTGCCCTTACGAATTTCAGACTCACCATGGCTTGGTATCGTTTTTCATATAATAAACCCAAGTTACACCTTCAGTAATGAGTGAATGATATTTGAAATCTTATGAATACCGGTGACGTAACAAAGGGCGCAGGAGGGAACAAATGGCGAAGGAGAATAGTAAGTTTGAATTAATTACCTTGACGAATCGAACTGTCGAACTATCGAACTGTATGAACTGCTTCACGAAACTTTTTTTTAATAGCGTAATTGTGTTGATTATAACATATACTTTCACACTCGTAACAAGTCACGGTCATAGACTTAAGACTCAAACGAGTCACCGACGAGAAGGAACGAATGGGGTAAAAGCTTAAGCGTTTTGGGGACAAGCCACACAAGGTCAACGCCTAGGTCCACCTCCTTTCATTCGCAGCGGCAATGTTCTCGTATCTCTGCACGCTTCCAACGCCACCACTCATTCCATCCGCCTTCACTTGGACGACTCGGATGGGCGACTATATACGTATCCTCTCCTCCTCCCACCACTCTCCCCCAGGTCCTCTAGTGTGCGGTCGACAGGGAAAACCCTTTTAACAGTTCGTGTTCCACTATAATCCCGTTTGTTCCATCATATCCACCTCCGCTTATCTCCGAGAGGAAGATGGTATGAAAGGTAAATCGCTTTAACGTCTCCCCTTCTGCTCCCTCAACCGACAAAAACCCGCGCTCTTCTCCGAAAATGGAATTTTTGCGTTCCTCCTTTAAGGACTCCCGCACCCGCGACGCGTTGGGAAGGACATGATCAAATTCCTTACTCTCATCCTTTAATATTGCATCATCAGCGACGGAAATATCCTTCTACAATGCCCTCTTAAGAGCAATCCCAGTTTAACAGAAGGGAAGTAACTATATATCCCCCACCTCAGGCTGCGCTGAAACCTTTAGTAGCACCCCCAGACAAGTCATAACTCTCGGTAGATTCAATGCATTTCAAATTTTATCGCATGACAAAACCTAGTTACAAAATCTATGCGATAGCCCTTTTTAGATGTTTAAAAAGAGTAACGAGGTCTAAAATTTTATAAAATTTCGTCAGATGACGATAGTTAATAAGAAAGAGTTGTCATTAACTTCCTTAGATCAATTCTATCATAAATTTTGATCGGAGCTCCGACTAAAAATTTCCAACTGGCGAATTCAGTCAACTACGCATATTTAATCGTCGCACATAGGATCCCCAGAGGGGGTTATTTTCCTGACGCTGAGAGAGAGTCCCTGAGCAACCGCCTCCCAAGTTGGGAAAGCTTTGGTAGGAGAGTGAGGAGGGTGGAGTTGAAGGAATGGCAACTGTTAAGACGTCGGGACTCGATGCCTCGATCCCTTCCTTCGGCGTCTTTCGCACTCGCGAGGAGTTCTTCCAAAGGAAAGAAGGAGGCGGTCCTTCGACGGGTATGGGTATGGACGACTCCAAATATTGGAAGAAAATGAATATCCGAAAAAAAATGTTGAACCCTATGTTACGAGTGAACACTCCATATCACGGGGCCTTCTTTCGCGAACCACTTCGAGGTGAGAATCTTTTCTCATACCTCCACGTGCAGTTAAGTTTCACTGTCCCGTCAGATGACACCGACGAGAAATTCGTTCATTAAAGTGGTCCAGAGAGTCAGTTCGGGATATAGAGAATTTGGCGAGAGAGCTTTTCACAATTCAATTAGATTAGATCGCGACTAGATTCGTTCCGTCCTCGACCAAAATCACACTCTCTCACTCGGAGGGCGAGTGGTAGGGACTCCTTTGGGATTTCCTCGTCACTTCAAAAGAGTGTTCGAGATTCAGGAAATCAATCCGTGGATAATCCTCGGTGAAATCACAAGAATATCAAAGTCTCCGTCGGGCTGCTCATCGACAGGAATTGGCACTTCTCTTGATCACCTGAGAATGAAGAGAAAAGAACAACTGTTAGAGACGAAGTGGGTGTTACGATCGTATGACGCGGTCGGCATACGATCGAAGGAATTCATTGCGATCCATCCATTGGATAATAAATGGTACTTAGGTAATAATATGAATAAATATTTTACTACCATCTGTCGCTCCCCCTTTGCAATAACGGCAGAAATAATTTGAACATTTTTCACTGAACGGAATAGCTTTTATTAGAGGTGGCGAAAGCTTTGCCGCCCATCGGCAATAGGTGACCATTGATATGGTGAGTACGATTCATTGGGGTGGAGATAAATTTTGAACCGCAATTAGTCTACTCCAAACGAAGAGGTAGAAAGGGTCGCTGAAGAACATCGCATTCAAAAGATGTCTACCCAAAGCACTCGCCGCAGGGGGGTGGTAGAAGTATTCTCACAAATGAAAAAAAAAGTGACTATACTGAGGCTCGACACCGCATGGCTCCGTGGTTGACACCCACGCTTGCCAACACATCGATATTGACCCAAAATGAAATCACATGTTTAAAAATAAGTGATCTTCATAAGATGGAGAGATAAATCTTCTTTGGAATATTTTGAGATAGACCGCCAGAAATGGAGGCAATTCATGGAGGGACAAATGAAATAAGATGTGCATTAAAGTTGAAAGACCTCAAATATTTTTTCTCCGGACTGGAAACAGATAGAAA
>WURS02021243.1:0-11951 GCA_011762765.2 Rhinocypha anisoptera | reverse complement strand
CTCGATTCGCAGATCCTTTCCCGTTCTCCCTTGGGAAGAGGGAACTGGGTTCCCGTATCCCTCGCTGCCATTCCTCGTCTTATTTTCTCCTCCCATGTTTCGTATCCACCGCGCTGTCCACTTCGTCTGCTCCCTTCTGGTTAATGGGGAACTGGAGGGGGGGGGGGGGGAATCTCTTGCCCTCCTCAACGTTAAATCTCGAGACCTTTTCGCTCTCCGTAGTCACGTTCTTCCATCAACTACGCCCGTGGGTCTGTATTTTTCTCCTCTACGATTTAATTAAGCTTTCACATCTCCGATAATAGACGGTTAAGATGTATTTGTGTACATATAAGTTGAAATAATGACAAATCGGCGAAACTTTGGTCACATTTCCTAAATATTATAAGTAACTAACCTGCCAAATTTCAAATGATTCAGAAGATCGTTCGAAAGATATCGAAGTTTGAAATTAACATGAAATCTTATGGGAAATTTCTTATTTTATGTGATTTTGTAAATTTGAGGGGAAATTAACCAGATACCTAATGATGTCAAACTATTGAAAAATTTAAAGATAGTAAATAATTGTGTTACAATTTGATATCACAGATTAAAACAATCATTCTGAGAGTATTACATGAAATATTTATAATAAATTGCAGCTACTTCACGCTTTTCTTCAATTACAAGGCATAAACATGGCAACGTCGCACTCATGATGCCTGCATTTGTGACTGTGAAATCCTTTGTTGATATACATTCTCAGTCATTTCCAAAAGTAATGCTTGTCACTTGATATTTATTTCCAATTAATAATAAGTACAATACATTTTATTATTAATAGCTAAAACGACGAATTTTTATTTCCAACCAAAAAAAAATTACGCGTATGCGTTCACTGCTATACTACAGTGCTGACAACATTAGAATATATGCGACGTTGCCAGAATGTATGGCATTAGAAATCATATTGTTTTTCATTAATGATTATAAAATAAGTTGTTGTAACAATAGAACTGTTTTGGACTAGCATCATAGTTAGTTCAATAAACATTCGCAATAAAACAAATAAATATTCGAGCTGTACAATTTTCGATATTTCAAGTGCATAGGTTGGTCGCTAAAGTCACAAGTGGGTCCCTTGAGCTTCATATCGATGTAAATATCGAATCCACATCCATAAAACATACTTAAAGTACTAATAACAACCAACTAAAATTAATTTGATTCAGTTACTCTTCGTAAATATAGCAAATAGCCTGATAATCGCCTGATGTCGAATCAGTAACTTTTGGTTCGGGTTGTACGAGTAAATATATTCTAAAATGAAAGGTAAAAGTAAACCTTATACTTAAGTCCCTGTCTTAGCAAATGATCTAAAGTTTCCAGTGTCTCCGTAGGGATATGATTTGTCTGTACTTTTTACGTTGTCCTTTACGTAAGTGCTCGGTTTGCTAATCTCATTAAGTATATAGGTATTTATTCTCGTTAGTCTACGAAACTAAAATTTTGTCCTTTTGACTGGAGCTGAATTTAGATTTAATGTGACCAAGCCGCAGTGCTTTTGATCAGTGCTTTGGATATAATATTCTTGACCTGAAATAGTAAAATTTGACGTAAAATCGAAATGAAAATTTTTTTTTCTATTTCACCTTGGTAATTCACTCCTTAAAAAATTTGGTCCTATCAGACCTGAAGAGGATGTGGTGACATCGAAACCGATCAAAATAAAGTTTAATTTTTAAAATTAGAAAATTGCCATCTCCGTATCCTTATAGCATAGGTCCTGTCTTTTTCCCTTCGCTTCGTGTCCTCTACGTTTGAATATTCATTGATAAATGAAATAAATCTCTGATATTTTTATATACTTACCTATTTCGTTATTTTACTATTATAAAAATACAAATGTAGTTAATATTTCAAGTGTCTATGGTATAATTATCATCATATCGATACATTTTTCATAGGAATCGATTGATTTTATTTTTCGTTGACTAAGAGCTCTCAATTGTCAATGTTGAAGCAAAAATTATTTGTGACGGAAGAGGACTCAATTGAATTGAAATAGTGAAGCAAAATAGTGTGTCAAAAGGAGCAGGGATTTAAAAAAATGGATTCCTCCCACGTTATTGATGAGTGACTATCATGAAGGCTTAATTGTTTTCCGTTATAAGCTTCGCAGCCATTTCCTGTTCGTGGTGAAGGGCGGGGGACAGAACTCACCCCCACCAGTGCGCATGCGCATTATATTTCCTTATGTTTATACCACTTCGCACACACTTCTCTCATTTCCTCGCCAGACGCCGAAAATCCTCTCTTCGGTGGAAATTGAAAATATAAGCTGACACACAAGAACTTAGGAGATCATTACTTCAGCCCCGTTCAATGGAGGAACATAAGACGGTACAGGGATCCAAAAAGGGGAGTCATCTGGCGGGAAAATTTCTTCTCGCTCATGAGTTCAGCCCACATGGCGAGGTCCGAAATGCACCTCGCCATTTCTGGGCACTTCCTGTCCAGTTCATTTCACGTCCAAGGCTCAGGCTCCCAAGTCTCTCTCTCACTCTGCTCACCCTCATTTTTGCTTCGCACCTCTTTTTATCTCATTCCGGACTTTCCCCGGAGGAAAAACTCTTCCGCCGCTCGGTGGTTCGGCTCAAATTCTCGAAAACGCTCGCCTTTCAAGTCCTCCCTCCCTCCCCGCCCCGCCCCCTTTTTTCGCGCTGCCTTCCTTCAATTCTGTTCGCACTCTCTCTCTCTCTCTCGTTCCCCCATCCCTCTCAGTTTTATCTTTCCTTTCCTTTCGCCGACCCCTGCGTCACCCTCATGTTTTATAGATCGATCCATGCCTTTGTGCTTGCCAAAAAATGCATGTACAACTTGTCCCGGTGATGCGATGGCAAATAGAAGACCCCTTCGGAAGCCGAGCCAATCGAGTCGCTTTTGCCGTGATTTACAGCTTTGATCGTTAGGCCTGGGATTCTTCGCGACTGCATTTTTGGTCGCGAATGTGTGTAACCCTTTTGTCGCTTTCCTCATTCACTCACATCATGCGAAGCAAAGTTCCACTTTGAGGCTGCACTGTGCCCCTTTTATGTCCTTCAGTCAAAGCATCTCGCCACATCCCTATTGGGACGGCTACAAGTTTTTCCTGGCATTTCTGCTGGAGCTCTTTCATTTCCTCAGTGTCTTGTCGGACAGTTTTAATTCGGGGTACTTAAATATTCTAAATATTCTCCAGCATAGCTGAACCGTTTCGATGACAAGGCTTGGTTTCGTATGAAAATTTAAATGAATTCGAACATCATGACTATTATCCATTCCATTAATTATTCCATGTTCGTTTGACAGTAGTTGTAATAAAAAGATTCACATAATTAAGGAAAAAAAGAATAGGATTTCAGGTATTTAAAACTAATATAAACTCGTACTACAATTCACAAAAATCACTTATGTTTTGGGTTATTGGAAATTAAGGCACTGTGCAATTAAACTTCAACAAAAATGACGCAATTTATTTGGGTTTGTTTCCTTTTTTATTATAATGGCGCTTTGGGAAAAATAATTATGTTTCAATAACTATTTTGCCAAAAACCCTTATTCGGAGCACTATATGGATCCGAAACCTGGTCCGTGAGGAAGGATGGGGAGCATAGATTGGAGGCTTTTGAGATATGGGTTTGGCGACGGATGGAGAAGGTGAAGTGGACAGAGAGAAAAACGAATGAAGAAGTTCTGAGAATGGTAGGGGAGGAGAGGCGTTTGCTGCGAGAGATCCAAAAAAGACAGGAAAGATGGATGGAAGGGGTACTCAAAGGCAATGGGTTGCTAAAGGTTATAATAGAGGCCAGAATGTTGGGGAAGCGGGGTAGGGGTTTAAGAAGAGAATAGGGATTTTGAACAGAATGATAGGGGGTAGGAAGTATGCAGATTTTAAGGAAGATTGCTCATCAAAAACCTACCTTAATCGGTAGATTACTCTTCATCATACGATAATAAAAGTACATACATGTAAATATTTTCAATTTAGATTTCTTTAGAACATTTGTTCCTGATTTAAAAATTATCATACATATAAGTAAAAATGTATTCAGAATATAATTTTTTATTAAGAGAAACTGAGATAATGCATATACACTAAATGGGTTAGTGGAATTTTAGTCAGGAATCTTTGGTGAGTGAGAGTTTCCCAAAATTCGTTTTCCTAATGCGTGTTGTGGCGGGGAGATGCTGGCACAAAATATCGTTCACGTGAAGGTAGGTACTTGAATGATCCAGAGTTCCTAACATGAGTGACCGTTTAAGAAGTATAAGGAGGAGGCTACTCGGAAACCATATATTTATACGGAAGAGTTCTTCACACGTGATCATTCGAAAATAATACCAAGAGGTGACCGAGATGATTTGCTCCCGTCACACGTGAAACCCTTCTTCGCCTCTATGATGAAGTGGCTCAGTTAACCAATTAAAAGCAGCTGAATGGCAAGTGTGTCCGAAGAGCATCCACTGAAGGTCACCTTTGAGGCAATCCTTTCCCCGAATTTGCGAAGGACAAAGAATAAGACAAGTGTATGAAATTACGGCCTTTCTCAAGAATTGTGAGAATTTTTCAAAACATAAGGGCTACGGAATGTTTAAAGTTTCCCAGTATTGCTACCCCATGGCAATTCAAGTGAGTTCCGTAATGACTGTGTAGAAGAGCAACGTTTTCATGGCTGGACATACATTCAAAATCAGATTATTAAAGAATTATCAATAGAGAAAATGTTAAATTTCATTTCCCGTAGCTGCAAAATAACACTTGATAATGAAATTCGCCTGGATAAATATTACACACATTTGTTTTAGGCGCCATTGTGTAATTTTTTGCGTCACAAATGCGTCAAAAACTCAAAAGTACTTTATTACATAATACAATACTTAGTTCAATTCCAATTACAATGAGGAACCAATGAATGTAGGTCAGTTAATGTCAACAAGGCTCCATTTGCACTTTTATTAAGTTTGGATGCAAAAATATTTACGAATTCAGATCACCACATGGCGTAATGACACCAAAAAACTCACGCCAACATTCTGGTTTAACGACGACACGAAAACCCAAACTAAATATTTTTTTTTAATTGTCAGAAATAGATATCGTTCCAGAGCCACACCCCCCTTTTTCATTAGGAGAGTTCACGTACCAATCCTTTTTCGGTTTCTTTCCTCAGGGAACCACTTATTCCAAGTGCACTTATAAACAGTTTTCATATTGCTCCTCAAAGAATAGTGACAAAAATATGACCCAATCAAAACGACGTTCTTAAATACCTCTCGAGCACCAAAGACACCAAAGATTTTTTTTCACATTTTTTTTCTTTTACGATTTCACCCTCAGTCCGGTTTCCAATGCATTTTCAATTACTTTCAGTCCACACAAATTTTACAATTTACCTACAGTTGCTCCCTCACCTGTCAGTTAAAATTCTTACTAAGACTGGCGGATGGATATTCTCTCTCCTATACTATTCCAATGATCCAAGGAAAACGTCGGACGCGCTATTTTCCACGCGAAATTAATCGAATTCCATCGAAAAAAGCTCCATGTCAGCTAAACAATGAAAAACCACGCGATTCGAATGAAAAAAAACGACCACTGGATTCACGTCGTACTAAAAAAATATAGATGAGTCGTGGAATTATCCATCGATCAACACTGATAGTTATTCACCCGATTAAAATTTTATCTGGAGACTAAAATTAGAGAATTCTTTATCCTTTTGTGACGTACGATTGATGTACGTAAGCAGCTTATAAGTCAGTCAAAAATAGCATTTTTCACGACGTTGGATAGCCAAATATGGAAGGAAAAAAATCACGATCTTACCATGACGGCGAGTAAGTTTCATGCATATGACCGAAAAATAATTATAATTTTTCCTTCACCCGGGACCACTCCGGCTGTAGCAGAATTTTTGCCAGGAGGAAGAATTAGATGAGGAAGTTATTTACAACTTACATGACAGAAAGAATATTGTAGTGAGGGGGGACAGGAAAGCTGTTGTTACTGAAGGAAGGTGGAAGGAAGTAGTAAGTCAATATGGTTTAGGGATAAGAAACGAACGCAGGAAGTTATCGGTGGAGTTATGTAGGAGGAGAAGATTAGGAAGATGGCAGAGCGCAGGAAGTGGACACATGCCATTATAGAGGATGGGAGAAGGAAACTTCGAGAGGAAAATTATAAACTGAGGCGAAAGACTTATAAGGTAAAGGAGATATGTTGGATAAATGCGAGTGCATGGAAAAGTTACAGAGTATGGGGAGATGGCAGCGATACACATGTATAGGAAAGCTAAAGCCTTATCAAGAAACAGTAGAGGAATTACGATCCCTGCTGTTAAGAGATAAGACTGGGAAGACATTAATAGTACAGAAACAATTTCGGAAAAAATGGAAAGACTACCTGGATAAAATCTATGGTAAAGAGAATAGATTCCTTCAGCTAGACTTGGAAAGGGATTAAGAAGAAGATGAGGATAGGTTAGGCCCAGAGATATTGGACGGCGAGATAGAACGGTCACTACGGGATACGAAGAGGGATAAGCCTGTGGGGGGTATGTAATACCTATACCGAAGAGTTACTCAAGGGTTTAGGAAAAATGAAGAAGGAAAAACTTTTAGGAGCTAATTTGGGTACTTTGCGATGAAGGAATATAGCCAGATTATTTCTTATTAATTCCAACACCAAAAAAGAGGTAAAGGTACAGAGTAAGGAGAATAGGACATTTAATTTTGTCCCGCATGTAGCGAAGGCTTATCTCTAAAAGACTGGAGAGAAGGGCAAACGGATTCCTAGGTAAAGATCATATAGGCCTTGTAAGAGCAGAAGGATATGCGATGCGATAGCAGTTATGAGGACATTTCTCGAAAGGAATAAAGAATATACTCAGGATTTTTTCTACAGTTTTTATACGATAGCAGAATAAACTTGGTCTTATACTTAGGAAATGTAGTATACGTCGTATATATACTTTGTAGTTATTTTGCATTTAGATTAATTATAGTTAGTTTGACCTTGTTCCCGCGTGATATGAATAATGATTTTCATGCAAACAGTTTCCTTCTGTGTGAATAATTTCTTACTTTTGCATGTGGGAGTGCATGCATGGTGGTGGCTCACCCCCTGCCAAACGCCCCCTCGCGGCGCCTTGCAGGCAGGATAACACTTAGAAATAGAAGAACCCATGCGGGTAGCAGACCGAGATTTTGAATGAGCACAGATTGGTCGGGGAGTAAGATAGATCTTTCCGCTGTAACCAGTTTTTTTCTTTTACTTGTGCCCGGAGAATATAATAAAAGAGGAATGAGAAGCGGCGGAGGAGGCATGGACCTCATCATGTCAGTCAGACACTCAGACGAACAACCCCTAGTGAGATAGTCAGCTAAAGGACTTCAGACCTTTTGGAACTCTTTGTAGGGCCAATGTTTAGAGTTTTGGGATAAAAATAATGGCGAGATAACGGAAAAAATTCGATTCTCGATAAATAGGAAGGCTAAGCTAAAACGAAACATTTATATGTTTCAGGCGTAATTTTTTTTAAAAACCATGTATTGATTAAACATTATGTTGGAAAGCTAGGGCGCGAGTGGCAATCGTCGAGTGGATCCAAAAAGGCAGGCAAGTCGTATAGGATATACGAACGTACGTAGGCATAAGTAAGGGATACCCAGGGACGATCAGTTGTTGAAGACTGTAACGGAGGCCATGATTGTGGGTAAGCGAGTTAGGATTAGGAAAAGTATACTAGGCAATTTTAGATAGAATTAAAGCCGGTAGGAATTACGCGGACTTGAGAATAAATTCGTGTTAGAGCTGAGCTCGGTAGTTAAACAAATCCTCTGGCTGCAAACTTGGGACGACGATCAGAAAAGGCGGTTGGGAACCTTGCCGACTGCTCGCGACCCCACTCTTGTAATTCATTACACAAGGTATTATTTCACTCTCTCTCTTTTGTGATATTATGTCGCTCCGAATGAATGTCGTCGAAATGGAAGAACACGCGTGCACATTCACGCCGCTGACTTTCGGCTCTTGTTTGTTTGTTTATTTTATGTATGCTCACGCGGCATCATGCAAGCACTCAAACACACGTCCGAGTGTGGCGACGCGACAATGGAGTGGGATGGGGCGCGGGGGGGGGGAGGTGCCTGGTTCGAACCCCGGTGGCCGGCTTCGAGTTGGTGGGGTAATCGGCGGGGAGGAGGAGAAGGAGAAAGCGAAGCCGTGAGGGAAGAAGATGAAAATAATAAAGAGGTCTTAATTGGGGCAGGAAGGAAGGATCGAGACTAAAACAGTCCACCTAACACCAAATTCAGAGTCCATGAAAGATACGTAGGTGGGTGGGCTTGGCTCCACACACGTCGTCGCCGTTGGACGCCGCCGTCGGTCGTGTCAACGGTCACGTACGCAGCAGATACACGCGCGTGGCCCCGCCGGGGGGGGGCTGATGGTCTCCTGCGCCGAAAAATCGTTGGCCCTGGAAAGAGGGGCAAGTGGGAGGGGAGGGGGGGGGGCGGTCGAGAGGGGAGATTATGGAAGAAGGGGAGAGAGAAAAGCGGTGAATGGGTTGCACAACTGCGTAGTGCCCGCTTCCCCTCCTATCTCTCTCTCTCTCACAGCGAAACACTTCCCCCCCCTGCCATAAATCAGCCCGGTATAGTTGAGAGTGTGACGCTCGCCTTCCAGTGCCACTCCAGCATTCCCAATTCACATATTGCTCCAGGCTTCAATTTTTTTTCCTCGAGGCAATGTTTTTGGTGTGTGTTCTATATTACACGAATATGGCAAACTATTATTTTTCCATTCTCGTAAAAGGTTTGAAGAAACTTCAGGCGATTTATGAAGCAGGAGTACATATTTCCATAGTGGAGATTTCTTCGATTATTTGCCTGATTAGTGTTTAATAAAAAAAACCTGTTTTCTGTTGATCTAAAGTTTTCAGACTAAAGCTACATGACTGTCGCTTTATTTTTTTTTACCGCGCCTCTCTTTTAAAATTGAGGTTAGTAATAAAGTAAAAAAAATACGGTCATTAGAACAGGTCGTGAGGAGAAGCCTTCGTGACCCAGACCTCTGGCTAATTATGTAACTTTCTTATGATATAGAAATAAGACCTCTTATCCTCGGTGCTCTCTCTACTTTGTTTTTATGGTCCTCGTTATCAACAGCGGTTAACCGCCACCTCCAGCGGGTTTTCTGATCCATTTGTTTCCGCTCACATATCTTTCCGCATTTGTCTTCTGGAAACATTCTGTGTCTTCACGAAGAACAAATTAAATTTAGTGTTTTGAGTTGTGGCGTATTTTGTCCTCCATCCGAAATTACTTTGTGACCTGTGCAGTTCTACTGCACACACCCTTAACTTTTCTGTTTCCGAGATCTACCTCACCAAATAGCAAAAAAAAATTACTTTCGCGTAGTTCCTACAAGGCATTTTTCAATATTAATTTTGTATATCAGAATATAAATCCACATTTTCCACTGCCTACTCTTTTCTAGGAATCAGAAGGAAAATGTTGATGTGCTTCATTCCTATATCCAGAAAAATGACAAAATTACAAAAAAAACATCACCTGATGATGATATAAATTGCTGAAAGCCGGTTCGTGAATAAAAAAAATTCATTGTAGGGAAAATCCCATTAATTTTATTCTCCAATAGAGAAAAATTGTTATACTGTCCACCGTAATAGTTTTTCAGCTGTATGTAGATAAATGAAAAAATTATAAATGAAATAAAGGATGAATAAATAATTGTTTAGATAAATAAACAAATAAATACATGTTCTTTTAATAAATTCATATATATGTTGTTTTGGCAACGGTTAAAGTTGAGCATGACATTGTAAAATTTTTAATTCCCTTTAAATTCGCCAATGAAGACATGATAAAGAAAAATTACTTGGGAAATATATATAAAATAAAAATAGGGTTGCTATTCAAATACTCCTTTATCAACGAAAAAGTCTATATTCTTCGTTTCGGCGTGCTGAAAAATTGCATATTCAAAACGCACAGGTTTCTATTACAATGTGATTCTAAAATTCGTATAAGTCCAAATTTCCAAAGTCATTAAAAATGTTTAATACGGCTGGCACATACAACTCATATAAGATTTAAACTTTGATGAAATATTTATTCATGTTTCATAATCCAGAGTGCATGCGTAAATGAGTGGATATGTGTCCATCTGGTCCCGAAAGTATGTAGATGCGCAGTATGCATCATAAAGAATGAAACAAGAAAACTAACTTGACGGAACCATGGGAGTTTCCAGATAGATGAAAGAAAGCGTGGAGAAACTACGCGGTAACTAAACCCCTGAGTTATGTACTTACAGATATTCTATGAATTATAATATCTGGGAATATTTTATTTCCCAGTATTAAAAGCATAAATAAAGTGGGAGCATTAAGAAAATTGGTTAATAATAATTCATTTGGTGAATTTTATATTCCAGCGAAATTACTAAAAATGTATGGGGGTCTACATTAAGGTTAATGAAAAGTATTGGCGGAAGCTCTAGTATGAAGCGTATCATTCGCTATAAGGTGAATAAACTTTATTACTAATGAAAGAGGATGAGCATAGATTTGAGTACTTAATGGATGTGATAGTGGAGGTGGATCGAGAAGAAAAAGTGGGCGGTGAAAGAACGACGATTGAAGTGATTTTAGGGGAAGCTCGAGAGTTGGGTGCAATGCGAAGAAGGGAGGGAAAAAGAAGGCCGAGAGAAATATCGGGATGTGAGAGGATGCTGAGGGATAGGAGATAGGAGTTAGATTGCTGGCAAAGCGAGAGACAAGAGGAAGAAGGATATGGGAATGTTAGTGATGGCATGAAGGGAGCCGAAAAATACGCGGTTACTAAGACGGAGTATAAACTATTATGCATAAAACTCTTAATGTGCTGTTCACAATTTTATTGCTGTTCACAGTAAGCCTCTCCTCTTTCGTATTAGTATATATAGATAGATTATGTCAGATACCTATTTTTAATAGGTGAAATTCTTATGAATGAACACAAAAATATGCGCTGAGCACTTGAACATTTTCTGGCGGTGTTCGTGGCAGGGCGGCGTCGCCGGAGAAGAGAAACGTAGAGATGGTGGGCGAGACATTTCACACTTTCGCCATTTCCTAAATGTCGCCTCGTAAGGCTGTACAGCATCATGGCGCTCGTCATGAGGATCTCATTTCCCCAAATCGATGGATTAACCACCTGACTATTTCCTTCGAGGGACTTCAATTTACCTGCGAAAGAGTCACTTCACGGGAATAGTCCGTTATTTTCCACTAAACATGGAGTGTATCGCGAGGACTCCGTTGGGGAGACGTGGGGAAGGGAGGCTGCAACCACGCGATGAAATTGCAAATGTGGAATAACCTCGGAATTAGGATCTCGGGACGACCTCGTTCCAGCTCGCACGCCGAGGATGAAGATGCTGAAATTAATTGGAACCATTATTATATGACCCAACAGAAACATTTTTTCCACTGTTTTAAACAAATAACTTTCGACTTGGTTTTTAACGCGACATGTCATCATCAGATCTGATTACGACGTATCACGTTGAAACCTAGGTCGGAGATTTTATGTGTTTAAAGCGGTAGAAAGTTGTTTTCCTTTGATCATATCGTGTCACATTATCACGCGAGGACCCACGGTTCGTTTCGTGGACCACGGGCACGCCTTATCTAATGACGCACCTCACGGCGCGGACGTTGAAATTCAACAATCCGTGAATCACCCGTTGGAAAGGAGGGCAGCGCGACGCAACTGTTTCGTGACGGGATATCCCATCGACGTCCTCTCTCTCTCTCCCCCCCTCCCCTCCCCGTTCCCGGGAGATGCTCGCCGAGTGATGATATGCCTGCGCAGCGACGCAGCATCCCCGGGGGGTCCGCCCTAGGTCCACCGCCAGATAA
>WURS02021232.1:0-11952 GCA_011762765.2 Rhinocypha anisoptera | reverse complement strand
CTAGAGAATGGAAACTTTACTTTCTTGTGATAAACTGAACATGCCTATACACTTTTAAAGATCGACAAAGTGTGCATTAACAAATGGTGGGGTTAAAGTGATGGCAACTACAATGTGGTGATGCTGATAGGGGAGGCACGGTAAGGGGGAAGGAAGGAGCCCGGGGTGGGGGCAGAAATTTTAGCACAAGAACATTTCTACGTGGTTGGACTCTAGCAAGTGAAGATTGGCTTACTATTAGTTTATTGCAAATTTAAAAAAAACAAAATGAACCACTGTTTACACGATTATAATCTGTTAAGACAGAGACTTCAAATGTCAAGATAATACAGCTTCTAACATAGTTAAATGTAAAGCTAGAATCAGGTTAATTTGAGAAAAAGGAATATGATACTCCGTATTTTTCCACTAAGATTTTTAATCTGGTACAACTAGTTTTAAAGCTACGGCATCATCTGGTTAATTTGTTTATGAGAAATTGCAATTGTGTACCCCAAACACATTATTTATAAATGTTTACTCTTGATTTTATTACATGTATATCCTGGAATAATAAAAACTTATAGCAGAAAAAGTGCAAAAAGCAGGTTGAAAATAATGTACTTTTTTGCTTATAAACAATTACAATAATTCTCATAAAAATGATATCATTGGTAACTCACATCATCAAAGCTGGTTTTACAATTGAAATTTTTAAGTTACGCTATCTATGCAAATATGTATATTTAAAGCCGAGATATTATATTGTATTTTCATAAAAGTACATGATTTTCAACCTGTTTTTACAATATTGTTCTGAGATAGTTCATACTATTGCTAATTTTTGCTATTAAACGACAATAATAAACAAATGCATGTTCATGTTTGGATACTTTTTAATTTTTTAACATCCACTAACCTGACCACTTAGTGAGAAACTGCTGATGACATTTTTTTTACCTGCCACTTTCGTAATTTGATACTGGCCTATGAATGAAACCACTCAGCCCAGCACCCAAGGTTCATATTGGCCGCACTACTTTAGACACCACTACACTAGTGAAATCTGGCTGCCATGTCCAGAACCTACTTTTAAGTGACAGAAACAAGATGATGAAGCAAAAAAGTGGCATTTTAAGACTGGGCAGGGTATTTGCCACAGCATTACAAATGCCTTGATGGTACTTGGCCAAGTCAGACCGAGCTGGGTGATAGATAAAAATATTTTACTTGCAGTGGCAATAATTATAATGGCTAAGATATAGCATATATATGTATGGAGATAGGTCACATAATCAAGACTGCTTAGCATTTTTAAATCAAAATTAGCCAATATCTAATCTTCACATGATATATTAGATAACACAAAATATTCAGATCCCTGGGTGTTACATAAATTCAAGATTCTACTGTAAAAAGGAACTTAATATATATATAAAAAGCATATAATATAGTACTGACCTCTGTATGGAAGGAAGATAAATTCAGTCTTTGAGTCACTTGTTCCTTGCAGGCAGATGCAGCAACCCTCCTTGTCTCGATCTCTGCACAAGCCTGGGCCCCTGGTAATCCAAGGATATCAACGTGTTTTTCAACGTGCTGCAAAATGTTTCATAAGCCGCTGTCACATCCTAAGCCCAGCCCACAGCTCCTAGAATTAAAAAAATTATGCTGGTCAACACAAAAACGAAGACACGTGTTTGAAGAGCTCACCTGGCTGCTCGACCTGAAGCAAAATTTCAAAAAATTATACAATTATGCATGTCCTTTTCCCTCACTCTTAGGCAATTACATATGTTTGGGGCTAGAGGGAAATTTCTCATCTGAGTCTGGCAAACGTCTGAGGGAAACGTCTGATCCTTTGGGACCATCAACTCTGCGATAGCTAACCACCATTTCAGAGACCCAGCCAGATCTTGGCAGGGGAGTGATAATTATGTATTTCAAGATTTTAAAAGATATTTAAAGAGCTGGGATTTCAAAGACAGCATTTAACGTGGTGAAGAGGTTTTCACAAGCAAAATGGATAAGTGGTTGAGGTAAAGGTTGTTGAAATAAGTCAGTGTTCCTGCATGAGTGATAAATAGGGACGATTAAGAAGGGCAGAAGCCTGTAATAATAATTATTATTTGAGTAGTAGTAAAAGTATTTTTTGTCTATAGAGTGTGTCGATGGCTATGGTCACCTAGAGTCTCTTTAAACCCAGGAAAAAATCCTATCAGACAAGCACAACGTCCATGCCTGAGGCAGGACTCAAACCCACAACCTTTGGTTAGCAGGCGAGTCCAGTAACCCCAGGCTAGCAAGACTTGTTTGATATAGACCTGTAAAAAGATGGAAAGAGAATAAATTCATGCAATAAAGTTAAAAACGAGTAGGGTTCACATTGTGTGTGAGAGAGCAAACAGGACTGATGAAAATCTTTTATAAAAA
Organism: Rhinocypha anisoptera; assembly: GCA_011762765.2. Classification (NCBI taxonomy): domain Eukaryota; kingdom Metazoa; phylum Arthropoda; class Insecta; order Odonata; family Chlorocyphidae; genus Rhinocypha; species Rhinocypha anisoptera. The sequence goes on along the minus strand of WURS02021232.1, from coordinate 9,540 downwards.
TTAACAGAGAAACTTGAACAGACTCTTTGAGGAATTGATAATTGTAGAAGAATGTAGTCATGGGAGCAGTGGAGAGAAAGAGTAAAAAATAGGATGAAGAGTGAAGCTTTTCTGTGTGTTAAAAAGGAGAAGTCTTCAAGAAACTCAATGAGGCGGTGGAAAAAAGACATTTTTTATTACAATGACACAAAGGCCACTGGGTAGAAAACTAAATTATTATAATGATGATTATTTATTAAAATTAATATAGGAAATGAAATCTAATAAGCCATCGCTATTGGTCGACAGAGACAAATGATTAACTATACTTTAAAACAAGGTGAAATCTACCAGTTAAGGTAGGTTTTTGATGAGTCACAGGTTTGCCCTGCATCATCTTAACTTAATCCCTCTTCAAATCTGCATACAACCCACCACCTATCATTTAAACCAAAATCCTCATTTTACCCCTACCTCGTTTACCCTATATTCTACCCTCCATCACAACCATCAACAACCCATTGCCTCTCAACCAAGAACCCCTTCCATTCACCATTCCTGACTTTTCTGGATTTCATGCAGAAATCTCCTCCCTTCCCCTACCATTCTCAGCACGTCTTTGTTAATTATCACAAAATAATGACAAAACGTCAAAATAATCTTGAACAATTAGAATCTAAACAATCACCTTTTGTAGGTACATAATTACTTTAAAAGAGGCTTCATTGTCATTACGTTAAAAACATTAAAACTTCTGATGATGCCAAGTATTACACCTGGGTAATAAATACTGCAAACAAGGCTTTTTCCAGTTTCTTAAATGAATGACGTCGGCTTCAAAACTGTTTAGAACTCAATAATGTGGCCACAGGTTAAACTGCATACCGTAGTTCTTTATTAAACGTTAATGGCACCTTACACTAATTCCTACGGAAATAGTTCATTAGAACAAGTTCCGATGAACTTCGGACAGTGAAGGAAATTGACCCGTGCAATAAATATAGCTTTACTAAGGTTTGTATTGTAATGTAATTACAAATAATTCGCATATGAGTTATATGGTTACATTCAACGCAAAATATTAAAAAGATTGAAAACAATCAGTTATACCAATCGTTAACTGATCGTTTTCAAAAAGCTATATATATTTTGCGTGTTATGTAACCGTGCTCACTATTTTCAAATTTTAATTTATAATTATATTAGAATGCAACTTTCAGTAAAGCTGTATGTGTATTACAAACACTACCACAAAATTATGACTATCCGCCGAAACGCATTCTAGCAAAATATTGAAAATAATATATATTATCTTTCTTACGATTGTGCAGCCACGAAGATACATTGAAATGAACGTTGGAATTCTACAAACCTCGTGCACATAATACTGCAAAATCACCACATTACGCACTGAGAAAGGTAAAAATAATTTTAATAATCTTACCAACCTGCTTTCTTAAGCACAGTAAAACCTTAATAACTTGCATGACACATTATCTAATATGCGAAAAATTATAGATTCAAGTTATAATGTAACCGTTACATTAGCGTTTTAACCTCTTACAGGGAGATAAAAATAAGGATTTTCAAAAGCTAAACCGTAATATCAATTTAGACATACCTTGACTCCAAGATGTCTTTTGATTGAACAATGTCATTTCTCTTCACATGGGAATAAATTATAAAACGATTAGCGACACAGGAACACGTGCCAACGAGCGACCATTACCAACCATGACTATAATTTACTCCGAATCGCACCACGACACCGATAGGCCGATAACCACTTTGAAAAGTTGAAAAACGTTTTTGAACGGACGTTGGGCGGTAAAACAAACGTTCTATTCGTTGAAACCAAATTTCGTAGAAAAGACTGTTGAGTTCCATAGGGGTAAAACGATTCATATAGTTTCCAATTGACATCAGTACCACTATCCTCTTACCTTACATATCATCTTTGCTTTAGGGTAATTATTTTATTATTTTCTCCACCATTTCTTCTCTTTTGCTAGTCCATCATGACAACAGGATTTTCACAATATCTACCGTAGTCTTTAGATGGTACCTAGTATCCGAAATGTGCACCTTTTTTCAACATCTTTAATTTTGTTCATTATCTCTTCATATAAGAGCGCCTATGCACGCAATGAACATAATTACCATTTTGTGACGAAGAAACCACAATCAATTCATAACCACTCCAGTGGCTCGGGCCTCATATATTCAGCCAATCGCCAAACGGAAAAAGTAGGAAATAGAGCCTTTAGGGCCTTAAACTCATATACAGCTCACAAACTCATGTACGAGGAAGAAGTTCTCGGTAGGATAATTGGTTAGCACGCTTGACCGGACATCGGGAAGCCCGGGTTCGAACTTTTTTCTAATATGAATTTGTGGGTTTCCATTAATCTTTTTCACCACATTTTGTGTTCATCGTTTTAAGCATTCCTATCCCTTTCCTCATTTTTCCTATTATTTTTATGATGTAAATCATTTCGATGGCCTGACCACCTTTTTCAAGGTGTAGATGGGTACTCAGACGAGTATCATAATGCACCTGCGTAGGACAATTCACCTGTACGAGTACGATAATGCACCTGCTTACACATAGTTGCTTGTTCGTGATTTTTTGGGAAAAAAACAACACCCTAATCATGCCTCAGCCACCATATTCACCGGACTTGCCCCCCTGCGATTTCTTCCTATTCCCAAAACTGAAAAGATCCATGAAAGGACGGAGTTTTTCCACGATTGAGGATATAAATACCGCATCGCCGGAAGAGCACTGGACCATACCAAAATCAGAAGTGCTTCGAGGATTGAACAAAGTGCTGGCACAAGTGCATTATGTTTAAGGGAAATTACTTTTAAGGGTACAAAACAGATATTGATGAATAAACATTTTTCGAGAAAAATAAAAAGCCACTTTTTTAACACACCTCGTAATTTTGGAAACGGAGTGGAGGAGGGACTTAGTGAGTAGTTGGGGAGGGGCGGATAAAGCGGGGGTATGAGAGGGGTAATGGTGTAAGTTCATCTAGTGGGATTTGTTGATACCCGGTGGGGAAATACTCCGGTAGATGTATATGCAAGCCTGCTCTAAAATTCAGAATTGCCAAGGCGGAAGGCGAGAGAGAGTCAAGAATGCCAACTCTGTAACATTCTTCAAAGTTCTTTTGGTGTGAAGAGGCGTGGACGGCAATGGGAATAGAGGCAGATAGAGAGAAAGAGTTGTTGCTGGAGGACGGTGGCCATTCATTTGGATGTTGAGTGGTTTATGTATATATATATATCGTATATGTTACTTCTCGGCCACAGAATCAAAAATGGTCAAAACCACATATATACATATATATATTTCCTAAGTGCTACTATATATATATATAATTATGTATTAAAGTCCATAGCATAAACAAAAAGCATTGCAGTCATGCCAGGGGGGCAATTCTCAATTTTGTGTGATATTTTTCACAGTCGAAAATTTTCGCATGGAGGATATCACTTGCACAACAACTTGCGTATTCTCGAGTGTTAGCGATATGCACCGTATGATAAATCCTGTACACGAAATGTGAGCAGCATTGCCACTTTCCCCACTGGAATAATATGGGAGGGACGAAGACTTAGACCAATCAGCGAGCTTTGAGCAGAAGAAGCAGAAGTGAATGTGCAAAGAGGTGTTTTAATATTATTAATCAATTATATATTTATTGTATAAAAGCATCACATTGAGCTGAATTTCACATCTATTCTCTACTTTTGATTAATAGTATTATTACATACATTTGGTCTACTTCATTATATGCAGATAACATATTTGCTTAAATAATTATATTCACTAGTAACAACTATTTCCTTAGGTTTTAAAAACTCTTCACTTTTTTGCATTGAAAAGCGACCAGAATGGCATAGGTAGCAACATATACAAGTGTACACCAGGTATTTGTCAGCAGATTCATAAAAAAATGATACCGCTATACTAAATATGCCCAAAATGTTCAATAATTGGGTGAAGTTTCCTCATAATCCTCAAGAATTAGTGGCTGTTCACTGTGGGTAAGTAGCTATATATTCACATCAATGCATTTCGTTCCAAGTAGTACCAGGCATCAATTATTTAAATGATGAATCATCTAAACCTTCCTATTGTGAAATAAGATTCGAGTTCCTTCATCAAGTAAAACATGCAATGTATGTTGTAAAGTTTTTTCTCATTGATAGGTACAATAGAAACTTTATAACGTGTTAATATAATCGGAATTCATGTATGCAGTTCATTTGGGTGGTTATGTAAATATTTCACCCAACATTGGCAAAAACATTTGCATGGCTATGTCAGGGATAAATTACAAGGAAAATATAATTAAAAAGATATTACACTGACCAAATGGTATTTCACATAGAAATTACCAAAGGCAAAGATTAACACAGTTTACATAGTGGAATGTAAGACAGTCTTCAAGACACTAAATATTAGCTAGTGAGTCAGTCATTCAAATAATCAATGACATCATAATAGCATTTTTCAAGGAGAAATTATTTTGCCCCCTTTTGAATAAATCAGGTGAGGATACAGCTTTAATATCACTTGGTAATTTATTAAAAAGTTTGGAGGCTGAGTGATATGGACCATTTAGACAAATAGAACTAGAATACTGATTACAGTGAACATTATTTCTAAAAAAAAGGTGGTGTGACTACGGTATGAAGCATTATGGGAAATTTGTCCGGGTTTGAATGAATGAAGCAGACACAAGTTAAAATATAAAGGGATGGGAGTGTTATGATTCTCGATTCAGAGAATAAAAGTTTGCCTGGGGTATGAGTGGAGACTTGACAATCATCTTGATGGCCTGTTTCTGGGCAGAGAAGGCCCTTCTGGAAGCAGTATGTTTAGAGAGTTGACTATTCTGCTGGTCCCTGGACATATGTATCTCATAACAGTATATTAAAAACAAATAAATATTTAGCTGTATTTGGAGCACTTCATACTGTAACTGTTTGCATATCAGTAAACTGTAGAGTATTGTAACAAGATGAAGAGAGACACAGGATTATTCTATTATCAGAGGTCTTCATGTGCTATAGTAATGTACATAAGTGAAATTACTATGATGGTTTATATACTATTGATCCTCTTATTATTGTTGATTGTCTTATGATCACTGAGATTTATCATACATTATAAGTACAAACAAACTCTTGTCATGAGTTAAAGTAGCTATTTATGAGATATGTAATCAGAGGACTAACTTATTTAAATATTGCATTGCAAAGCATAAACCTTGGAACTTGTTCCATAATCGGTCTTTTTTATGCTTCAAAATTGTTTTATTTAAGGGGAAGAATCCAAAAACGGAATTCTGTGTATTGATTGAGATTATATTAACACATGATAAACATTTTTAATGCATCAAGAAATAAAAGAGATTTGTTTGCAAAATGTGTAGCTTAGCATATATATTTATGATTTCACCTAAATTGATGAATCATAAGCTCTCTTTCATCAAGTTCACCTTTTTGGATCATGATAAATTATTGTAGTTTGGCATTGGCCAAAGTTGGTCAATCTGGACAAGTCAGCCAAACTATCTTCATAATTTTTCTTGTATTATGTTGGGTGTTCATGAATACAAGAAATTTTATTTTTTTTGTACTTACTAGCCAAACTATCATTTGTCATTCATAAATCCTCATTGTGATATTTCTTTAGAGACACAATGCCAAGTTTGGCTTCATTCTTTTTGTTTCTAAGAAATACCTAGTTAATTATTAAAATCATTTGTCTCATTTCCAAAGGATTTAATGAATGTTGATTAGTATTTGAATAAGTAAAACTCATATTTATGAACCTGAGGAATGATTGGATAGGGGAGAGAGGAGCTCACCTGGTCCTAATTGCAAAGAAATGTGAAATTCATAAATGCCATCAGACATAGAAAGCTACCAGGTGAACAACTTCCTTTCTTCGTACAAGAGAGCCAGTTCCTGTCTCCTTTGGTTTCATGGGAAAATATCATACCCAGAGACTCATCCAGCTTGAGTTTAGCTGTAGGTTTCTGGAAGCATAATGTTGATTTAAATGGGAGCTTCCTTTACTGAGACAGGGTCCTCTGCCTAATATACTATCATATCTTCATTGAAGAGATATGTTCATGTGAACAAGACAAATAAATAATTACTTTTTGTAGATAGGTAAAAGTAAATAATTATACTTTGAATTGTATAAGTACTTACATGACTCACATTCTTATCCTCAGTAGGTTTAGTTTAGATGTGACATTCATTTTTAATGTACAGTAGGTAACTACTTCACAATTAGAAAAAAATTACATTTTTATTTTTATTAGAATGATGATTAAATAGTTCTATTTCATTTTCTCAGATTCCATTTTGATTAAAAATATTTTCTTAAAATTAAGTAATGCAAGTGTTCATTATCTCATATTCAAGTTATCTTCATATGAATGAGTACTACAAGCTATATCCTTGTCTTGCTAAGTTATATGGTTCATAAATAACCAAAAGTAAGATAACTGTACAAATAAATATTTTATTACATAACATTATGACACAGGATGAGATTAAAAACAACCAGATGTGTTTTTATAATACTTTGCCAAAGCATAATATCCCATCTTTACAACATGTTAAAATTTACTTTTAAAGACAGGTGAATAATGAACTATGATGGTATTTAGTTTTAATATTAATTCTATTTGTTCATGATACTTTGTCTCATTTATTTGAAATTGCTTAGATAATTACTGGAACAGACATAAGTTGAAAAGTACACAATTTTTAACCTAAAAACTTTTTAGATATTTTAATAGCCGAGTGAGTGTAATATATGTTATTTTCTAGAGATTAACTTAGTGTATTTCTGTAGTTCACTGGTACTTATAAATACACACATTTCATATGGTAGGTAGGTACATGAGAACACATTAATATGGCTACATTTTACTTATCTCTTTGTTTTAAGTACAATTTTTGAGAGGCATGGAACTTAGAAAAAGTATAGAGCTTAAATGTTATAATAGGTGTGAAGCTGCTAGGTATTAAATAATATGAGAGAAAGATAAAAGGCAAATATTAAACTAATGCAGTGCTTAGATGAACACACATCATCATGTAAGAAAGTAAACTATAGAATGAATACCTAGGCCTTCAACATTTATAATAAGAGAAGCAAATTTATCAAGATATATTGGCAAATTTTTTGAGTCAGATTGAAAAGGAAAATTTCACTCCGAACTTTCTAATTAATGGTTATTAAATAAACCCCTTTGGTCTTTAGCTACTTAATAAAGTATAATGATATTTCAGTTTGTTTAAAATGAGTTATTACAATATAATTTACATAGTATTAAATTAGGACCTGTTAACCCATTCCTAAGTTTACCTATGCCTCCAAATACAGTTAACATTTATAACTGACATTTGTGTGCTTATAATGTATTGGACCTTGTCTTCAATTATTGTTAAGCAATGGATGACAAATTCCATGTTATGCTCATTTATAAGCACAAAAAACTTTCTACTTTTTCATTTGGAAAACCAATGAAACGATCATACATAACATGCAACTTACTACTTTCCATAATGTTTTCCTTGATTATATTAATTTTATTTAAAAACACATATATATTCATATTTGATGTTATTCAAAACCACACAGCAACAACCATATATTTGGTTTAGAAGTATAAATTCCACCTTGGCACTGAAGTTCACATCTCATGACAGATATTAAGCTACACATAAATATATGTTTGACTTAAGGAAGATTTATAGGGACTTCTTATTCTTTTGAACAACTGTTCATCATAAACACACACCATCATTCCTCTTTCTGAAGATATGTCTCACAGTGCTCAAAAGATGTATGCCCATAACACTTTCTTTCTATCCCAAAGGATAATAATCAACAATTTCTCACCCACATTCAGCTACCTAGTAAACTTCAGTCTTTCACAGAGCAGTAAGTTCTTCATGAACTTTGTTTAGGAATGAATTGTACTTACAAACTCCACTGAATTGTGTGGAAAGTGATAACTGGCAATTGATTTTCCAGTCTTTTGTGCTCAAATTAAAGTCACAAAAATGAAATTGCCTTCTTCATTGTCACTCTGCATTAATAAGTGCAATTTATTGCTGAAACTTATCCCCTCATTTTTACTTGCATGTATGAAGGTCCACATGAGAAACACATGTTCGGCACTTCACAACACAGCACCAGTAGAATCTGCAGTCACAACGCTCTCGCAACGTGGCTCTCCTTGTATTGTAGCCACGGCCACAGCAAAGGAGATTGCATCCATCCATTCCTGGTGAAGTGCGATTGCAAGTACGTCCTTGGGTACCTAAGGTAATGATGAATGACAATCAATGCAATGAAAAGCAGAGACGCCACATATAGCAAATTTTGAACTATGCAATTAAGCTCATAGACACATAAAATAATTCTTTAAATAAATGTATTATCGGTTGGTGTCAATAAATTGCAGATTATGTATCGTAATTGGTTCACTTTAATTATCATAACCTGATTCTCAACATCAGAGAAGTTACCCTTTGCATTGCAACCCTGACTGAAGGTTGAAAATACTATAATGTAATGATGTTAATGAAGTCATTAAGATAAACTTACATGATATAGTTCATATAGGTCATATAGTTCTACATTTTCTCATTTTCAGCTATCCCACGTATTAATCAATATTTAACATGATTAATTCTCTTTTTCTAGCCTTTTAAATATACAGGGACAGAATAAATTTGATTTTGTTCCAAGGAAATAGGGCACAGAAGTAAACTAAGAAATGAGGACAATTTGCAATTTCCACATATTAGAAATTGCAAATTGTCCTCATTTTTTATATCTAGGATCGTTTCCACTGTATCTCACCTGACTACAGTATTTATTCATAGAGGTAAAATGTAATGACTAATGTGGAAGTGCTGTTCTTTTCTCTATTCTGCTCCAAATATACTGCCATAATCAAGAAAGATAACTCCAATTGATCATAACATTACTGTAGTAATTCCAAAAATCCAAAATTAGGGTTTTGATTAATACCAATTATCAAAATATGCATGAATAAATTTGTCCTATGCATAATCATTAGTAATATTTCAATACCATTCTGTATATTCCATTCCATACCATTCCTATACCATTCAATACCATTCCCCTCATCTGTATTCTCAGCTCACTTGTATTTATGTAATCTACTATTTATCTGTGCATAATTCATATCTGGGAATCAATTTGAATGGAATTTTGAGAAAGACTATACAATTTTGTATACCCTTGAGTAAATAATAATTATTACTATCTAAATTTTGACTGACTTGGCAAAAACAGACACTTTGGTAAAAAATAAAGCATTTAAAAGTTGAAAAAAACATGTTGCCTTTTCCACATAAAAACTTTTATTGTATGACCGGTTTTGTTAACTAAGTAACATCAACAGGTGATATTAAATAAAGAAGTTTTCTTAATATATTATGGCTAGGAGGGGATGGGGGAAAAATGAGGGTAGGGGCAGTAGGGGG
>WURS02021211.1:0-11952 GCA_011762765.2 Rhinocypha anisoptera | reverse complement strand
CCACTTCCGCTGGAGATTCTCTCCTGTAAGTTAAATATTTGTTACAATTCATATTTGACATAGGCACAGAACTTATTCTTATCCTTCCCGTAGTAAAAAAAAGTGCTTCTCAGAATGTATGGGTTCTAAGAGAACTTACCACAAATTAAGTTGTTTGTCCCCGAGTGGATGACCACATCAGAGAAAAATTCTGTGGCCCTGAGCATTGACTCATCCACTTCATGCACCTGCATGCCAGGGACAGATATGTGATGTGTATTTGATGAGTGTTGGCAGTGCCATGTTGTGTGGGTGTGGCAGTGCTGAAAAAGTTGAATTAGGAAATGCACGTGCAGGAGTGATGTGCAAGTGATGTTCTAGCAGTCGAAACTAGCAATCGGTCTCTTAGCCAACAGCGGTCGTGCTCTTGGCAGTCGGGTCACCTGGTGGTATAAGCGGGGGACTCCGAGGCATGGTTAATTCGTCTGTCTGACAATGAGTCAATTATTTTGTGTGTAATTGCAATGTCCAGTAATGTGACAGCTATTTGACGGTGCTAAGATTATAGGAAATCTTAGCACCCGAAAATCTGCATGCTTCTTTTCGACTACCTCCTTTACATAACATATATGGCAACGAGGATTAAGAAATTTCATTCGAGTAGCCAATATATTTCATCCAAATTTTCGAGTGAATATGTATTAGATTCTGGGAACCGTGAACACTGCGAGTCAAAAATGCCTATGTCATGGTGTTATTTAACTTTCAACCATTCCTTCCGGGAACTGAACAGTTGCAAAATTACCTCGATAGATTTGAGTCTATGTTCGCCGCTCACAGGGTGAAAGACGAACTTAAAGTGAGTGCTTCAATTGTATACATGGGACCTGAAACTTATGGACAACTTAAAAGATGCGTGTTTTCCTGTCCCACCTACAGCAAAAAAATACGTAGATAAACAGATAGCAAACGGCTGCGATTACCGTAGTTTTCTGGGTGATGCATTAAGGGATCACTTTGTTGTTGGTTTGTCAGATGACAGCATGAAACAGATTATTGGTGGAAAGAAAGTTAATGTTTGAGACGGCGTTCGAAATTGCGAGGAGTATGGAACTAATAAATGCTCAAAGCGAACAGTTCAGGAAGTTGGAGTTAAATTCAGTGACGAAACAAAGTTCGACTTCTTGTCCCGGGGGACCGGGAATGTCGGGTATCATTCGACCCAACCGCAGTGGTAGAGACAACCGGCTCAGGGAGGAGCCTACAATCCTCATCAGCGGATGCATCCTGTCCCTAGGAATGAAATTCACTGTGCCGTCCAGAGGGGTGGCACAGTGAATTCATCACAAAGGAGTTGGAGACTGAGGTCAATGCCCACCAAGCCGTGTCATCGTTGTGGCAGGCTACACAACGCAGCCACCTGTCCAGCAGTCAACTGGGAATGTTTCAACTGCAACGCTGTGGGACATACATCTAGAATGTGCCGAAGACCTAAAATCAAGAGTTTGGTAGTGGAAGGAGAGAAGGAGTCATGTGTATTAAATTTTCAGGGTAACAGGCCATCGAGTGTCATTATAAGGTTAAATGGGTGCCATGTTACGTGTGAGGTGGATACCGGAGCGGCAGTTACAGTAATGCCACAAGGGGAATTTCAATCTAAGTCCCCTAATCTTTTAAAAACCAGTCAATACTAATTTAAGTGCAGTCAATAGGAAAAAAATCAAAGTCAGAGGGGGTGTGTGTAACTATTAAAAAAAAAGGGTACAAAGAAAAATTTAAAATTGTTGGTGGTCGAAATTGGAGTTGTTAAATGTCTACTTGGTCGGTCATGGCTAAATGTCTTGTTTCCAGATTGACAGGAAACATTTAAAAATTCATTACACATTAAGTCCTTAAAAGGTTGTGCTTTCCCACAAGTTGAGTCAATTGTAAAGATCTTTGAGGCAAAATTTCCAAATGTATTATTAACGGATCAAAACAAACCTATTAAGTGTGCACAGCAAACGAAAACTGGCACCTCAATACGAATGTCATTACGTCCGTATACAATGTCAAATGCATTTTGTAAATAGACTGTGAGTTCGGATCGTGACCAAGTAAATACCGCGGCACTGATCATCGCGTGACTGAAATCGCACACTACGGCGTTGAACAATGGCGTTTTCATTCCTGAAATCTTGACAGCAAAATAATTAAATTTCGCGAGGAAGTTGGAGATCGTGAGCGCATTATGGCTGTCGGTAATTAATTCCATTACGGGAGTAATTACGTTTTTCATATTTATCACTCCCGCATAATACAGTACTCACTTACTGTACGGAGGAAGGGGTAGACGTTTGTCTGCTCTTTCTGAGAGAGGATGGGACAATAAGATAAGAATTGTTTGAGGAGTAAATGTCTTAACATTAAATTAAATCATATTTAATAGATTATCCGCAATGTAGAAGTTACCATTACAATTTATTTCAGGTGGATAGGACATCCCCAGAGGAGACAACGAGATGGGGTACATCTGAATGAAGATGGCCTGAAGCTAGAGGAGATTTGTTGGGAAAATAAGGAATTGGTGCCGAAGATTCATCCCTTTGATCCTTCCAATTCCAGAATAAAGGTGCCCATGAGTAAAGATTCTTCCCCCTTCACATTTTTTGAACAGTTTTTCTTGGAGAAATTGGTAACAGAAATTGTTTTAGAGACAAACAAGTTTTACCACTACTCCAAAGGACACTCAGGGGAAAGTGAATTTTCTCGACTCAAGAGGTGGACGGAGACAAACGTGCCGGAATTGTATTGCTTCCTGGCAGTTTCACTCCTAATGCCAAGGATGCGGAAGCTCGACTTGAAAGAGTATTGGTCAAAGGACTGGCTATTGTCAACTCCTACCTTCCCAGCTATCATGCCCAGGGACAGATACATGGTAATGCTAAAGTTACTGCATTTTAGTGATAATTCCGAGCCTAAGGAAAATTAGGTTAGTTGTTGGAATAGATTGGATTTATCTTTTAAAAATGGATTGTATCCCCATCAGGACTTGTGTATAGATGAAAGTTAGTTGCTTTTCAGGGGGAAACTAATGTTCAAACAATACATTCCATCGAAACGGAGTATGTTTGGTATAAAAATTTATGTGCTATGTGACTGTGAGACCAATTACATTTTAGATTTTATTGTTTATACTGGTGAAATGACAGACATTGATGAACAGGAATATGAGCTAGGGAAATCAGGGGATGTTGTGGGAACATTTATAAAGCCCTACCCTGAAAATGGACATACATTGTTCGTGGATAACTGGTATTCAAGTCCAGCATTGTTTTTATGGTTGCATAATAACGGGATGAATGCTTGTGGAACGGTGTGAAAAAATAGGAAGTACATGCTGAAAATGGCGGAGAAGCTAAAAAAAAAGGGAAATATAGAGTTCATGTGTTCAGATATTCTTCTCGCATTGAAGTGGTGCCATAGGAGGGAAGTGTGGATGCTCACCACCTGCCACAATAATGGTATGCTAGAATCCTCAAAAGTAGATTACAAAATGGGCAAAAAGATTTTGAAACCAAATTGTGTTTTGGACTATAATATGAGGATGGAAGAGGTGCGGTGGACAAAAAAGATACAATTTTGAGCTCAATAGAGTCGGTGCGAAAAACAATTAAGTAGTACAAAAAATTTTTCTTTTATGTTGTGGACGTGTATATTCAATGCTCATATACTACATTGTATTTCAAAAAATAAAAAAATGCTGATGGCGAAATTTCAAATCTCCCTCATTCAGGAGATGGTGGAAAGATTTTCAGGACCTAAAGGAAGATGCAGTGGCAAAAAGTCAGAGGAAGTAGTTCCTCTGCATCTTTCGGGTCGTCACTTTCCAAAACTTGTAACATTAGAGATTTCTAAACCTAGTTTACCTCGCAAAACATGTATGGTGTGCAAAAATTTAAAGAAAAGAAGAGAAACGAGATACATGTGCGATGAATGTGGTGGGGTGGGATTGTGCGTTGTTCCATGTTTTGAACTATTTCACATGCAAAAATTATTAGACAATAATTTTTCAATAAAATTAATATTTTCATTTAATGCACTTTATTCATTTCTGCAAGTAAGTCCTCATTTTAATTTTTTGTATGAATTTACATTACTATAGGACTATTACTAGTATTCCTATCTTAAAATTACATTTTTTGTAGGTCAATTTCTACTATATTCATTTCAAAATACTTTTACCGTATTGCCACTAAATCTGGCTAAGTAGTATTTTTTATTTTTTACCACTTTTAATTCATGAAATATGATGAATTATATAAAACAGTTCAGAAGCATTTAAATCTCCCAAAAATTGTGCGCTCGGGATATTTAAATGCCTCAAACTGCTGCACATAGCGTGATGCTCTCTTGAAGGAAATGCTTAGCACTGAAAAGGTTAAGAAGTACAAAATAGTCATAGTATCATTGTACCGATCCCCCAAAGGGGACTTAAAGGGTTTTAGTGATAATTTAGAGCAAACCCTAGAACTATTCTTTAAGCTAGATAACAGGTTCACAGAGTAAGTCACCATCATACTCTGTGGTGACTTAAATGTCGATATGTCTCTAATGATTCCAGTAGACTATCCAACCTGTTCAATTCTTTTGACCTACACTATGCCAACTTCAGGCCAACTAGATATTCTGCTTGTATTGATAACATTATCACAAGCTTTGATGAAGGAGTCTACAATATAAAAACTATTGACCCACTCTTCTCAGATCACTTAGCTCTAGAGTTTGCCATTACTGTCACAGCTGTAAATAGAATCCGGCAGGATAAAGGAAGCTGTATGATTATCAGACCAATAACATCAGAAGGTACTCAGTATTTTAAAGAATTAATATCGAATATCACCTGGTTTACACTACTAACTCAACCACAGTGGGGAGGAAAATTTAAACCTATTCTTTAAGGAATTCTCGAGTTATGTTTCCCCAAGGAACTCCTGAAACACAATATGACCAGAGAAAGTAAGAAAACATGGTTTTCTCCAAAATTAACACAAATGAGATAGTTTCTTTACACATAACTTGCAAAGCAATTGGTGGTGAACACAACAAGAAAATACTATCTGAATTACACAAGGAATATAAATTCGGAATTCATTAAAGCTAAAAAAGAAACCAAGAGCGGGCATATAAAAGACTCGAGAAACAAAGTAGGAGTATTATGGAGGGTCATTAAAAGAGGAGAGGAATACAGTAGTAGCATTCCCTAAATACCAATATCACCAGATTCATTTAATAAATCTCTCATTCAATCTGTTGTGGGTAATATGTCAACTAGCAAAGTAGATACAAGTACCACTTTTGCTGGAAGTGTATCACCCCATTGGCAATCATAAAAACGATAAAAGAATTAAAAATTCCAACAGTAAAGATGTCACAGGGTAGCACCCTCGGACCACTTTTATTTTTACAATATATCAATCATTTGCCTATGTATATTGAGAACAGCAATGTAATAATGTAAGCAGATCTCTAGTGTAGCGAGGAGTCCTAGAAGCGTCGTTCCTCGCTACGGGATTCTCGGAATCCCAGAGGACCTCGGACGTCACGAGTACTGGCGACCCTCTTCCAGGGTAACGGGATCACCCCGCACAGGGCGACGACCGGGGTATTCCCATGCACGTCAACAGCAACTTTTGCCACTCAGGATCGCTATATAATGCCTGGCGACCCTGAGTGGGGGCGACTCTTCCCGTTAACTCCTCGCCCGTGCTGTCGGTGGGATGTCCGACCGCCTCGGAAAACCTCTCCGCCCGAAAACCTCTCACGTTCGGTGCCGTGGGTGAGACCACTGACCGCCGCCGAACATCTCTCCGCCCGAAACTTTCTCACGTTCGGTGCCGTGGATCAAACATGTGGCTGCCACCGAACATCACCTAGCCCGAAGCAGAACGTCTCCTGCCATCCCTGAGTCGCCGCTCCCGCACCCTAGAGCCGCGAGTCCAGCGGTCTCCCGTCCGTGTGAGTGCCCTTTCCGCTTCCCTATTCCCCGGTAGCCTGACCGACTGCAACCTTATACATGTCAATTAAATATATATAATGAACCACAACTCTTTCATTCCTGGACACGCTCCGACCCAATGATGTCGCGGAAGCCAACCATGCGACACTAGCACTGCGTCATAGGGACCCAAAGTTGTTGCAAGCCACATTCGAGAGCTCACTAATACTATTGGAAAAATGGTTGAACATAAACAAACAGTAAATATACAAAGACCAATTCTTTCCAATTTAAAAAAATGAGGGAGGTACCTCAGTTTGACCTCTTCTTAAATGGTCAAACCAAAGAGAGGTAATACAGCACCAAGTTTCTAGGGTCGACTATTGATGAGTCTTTAAATTGGGAGATTAATATTAAGCCTTTAATTTTGCTTTAAGATTATCCACTACATTGGCAAAAAGTGGATATGTTTTGCGAAATCTTGAAAAAATTGTAGATTTGAATGTACTGAAAATGGTCTAATTTGGTAAGTTTCAATCGTAGAGTGGTAATAATGCAAAAAAGAGCCATTAGGTATATTGCAAGATTGCCCATAAGGCAATCTTGCAGTCATATTTTAGACAATTGAGAACTCTTACTTTACCTTGTTTGTACATTTACTATATATGTTTGTATATTAAGGATAAAATGAACCACCTTACCACCAATGCTCAAGTACATGGGCACAACACTCGTCAGAGCACTGATGTGCATATGTTCTGCCATTCTACAACAATGTTAATAAGAGTCCCTTTCATGTGGTCACTAAAATCTTCAACCACCAGGAATAAAAAATACTCCTAGGGGAATATTTAGGGAAAAACTAAAACAGTATCTGCGTGATAAATGCTACTATAGTGTAAATGAATTCTTAGAAGAATCTCCAGAACACTGGAGCAGGTAAAATGTATTTGTCTATACTTGTCTATATTTTGCTTGTCTTATATTTTGAATTGTCCTATATTCCTGGGATTGAATTAGTCTCATTGAGGTTTTTGGCTGAAGGGGGGGAAACCAGACAGGAGTTGGCCAAGATATATTATTATGCATAAGTCAACCACCAGTTATTGTATAAGAAGGGCGATGACTATGATGTGTGAGAGGCTTCTCCAGAAATGGGTTATCTTCCCACAAAATAATCAGGTGGGGGACTCCCTTGCTCAGAGGTGTGAATCAGTTCAATCTTTACAGAATTCTCAAAAATGTGCATTTTGGACTACGAGAAAGTCAATCAAGAATTTTATCCCTCATATTCAGACAAATAATTGATTTCTCTGGGGTGCAACTGATTGCACACATGTTGCTGTTGTCAACTCCTCTTGCCCATGAAGAGACATATAAAAATCATAAAGGGTTTTACTCTTTAAATGTGCAAAATGTTAGTAATAGAAGAAACTATAACAATTTCAATAATAATTGGCACTAACAAATGCAATTACCACTTTTACATAAGCATGATGCCTGTATCACCTAGTTACACCATCCATTACAAGATGAATGATGGCAAATATTGTTTTCAGATATGTGATGACAACATGAGGGTCATGAATGTCGCAATTTATGCTGGCACTGTTCATGACCAATTTCTATGGAATTTCTGTAATGTATAATGTAATGCTGCCATGAGAGAGTCCCACCAAAGTGGGATGGGTCGATATTACCTATTAGGTAAAAGAACACTTGTAAATAGGAAGAATTGACCAATGATATTCCTAATCTCATGCAACATTTTCACATCATAGGGGACTCTGGATATGCTTTGGAGTCATGGCTCCTTACACCTCAGCCTCCTGCTGAGGATGGCAAGCCTGAATTCCAATACACAAGAGCTCACTGCAGGGCTCGTTCCGTGATAGAAAGGACTTTTGGAGTGCTGGCGGTGCCTCCATCGAGATCATGTCCTTCATTACCAACCTGCAGTGGCAGCAAAGATTGTGACAATGAATAATATAATGATATATTATAGGTGAGAGAACCAAAGCATTCATAAACCTTAACTTCAAGTACTTCATACTGTACTGGCAGTGCATAGGCACTGTGAAGTATAGTCTTATTACCAACGCTGTACACAGATGACTATAAATAACTACATACAAGTACATTTTTCATTTACTGTTAAGTTACCTGTACTGAGGTCATTCTATTTGCAGATGCACTATTACACCAAATGCAATTTCTCAATGAAATTTTGTTTTCAGACTGCCACTTCCTGATATAGAAATGGAACACAGTTCTGGGCTGGAGAATCCAGTTTTACAAGATGAATGATTAGCAGTTGCTAGGAGATATCAAAGAGATATCATTAATCAATATTTTGCATAGGTAAAACAATGTCACCAAGTGAAATCCATTTTTATTATAAGAGATAATTTGTTACACTAAAATAAATTCAATCAGTATTTAAATAATTGCTATTCCTTTGCTGCTAGTTGTTATAGATTAATTTTTATTTATCAAAATGCAAACAATAGTTCAAATGGAAAAATAAGTTTTAGGTGATAAGGGACACTGGATGAGCATCCAGATAATTTTTATCCAGTGCTCTTAGTACAAAAAATGTTAATATTTTACTTATGTGAATTATAACAATGTTGTCAATGAATAATTCACCAACACTTGGACAATTTTCAACTGTTTGCAGAGGCATCCACCATTTAGAGACACACTTGATTCAAGCAGTCACAATTGTATGGCCTGAAATAAAAAGAACATGTGGCTGGCTGTTCATGCCCTCGAGCCTCGCAGTTCTCCGGTCGGCCACCAGATGATGCTGGCCCTTTGTCCGAATAGCTAGTTCGGACGCGGGGCGAGTGAGGGCGCCAAGTCGTCAGGCGACCGGAGAGTCTCCCTTGGACGATAAAAGTGAAAAGACCGATAATGGACGCTCTATGGTAACGGCTGGCGTCCGCAGTGACACTAGAGGGATAACGGTTTGCGGCTGCCGCAGTGTGTGCCACGTGGCATAAATAAAACCTCGTTGTCGTTACTTGGTGCGGTTATTCCACTCTCCTTTCCTTTACGTGCCCGCACGGGCTACAAAGTGGTGACCCCGACGTGATCTGAGACGGAGAGTAATTTTTTTATTTTAACGGCCAAGTGGTCGCGATAATGGAAGATGGCGCTAAAACCTCGAGTGAAGGTTAGGGAGCAATGGTGAATCGCCTTGCAATTTAACTCCCTACTTTTTGACCTGATAGGCCTGCTCTATGGTTCGCGCAACAATAACAGTTCGAGCCAGCGGGTGTAAAGAGTGACACGACAAAATTGAATTACGCGGTGTCGCAGTTAGATAATAAGTATGCCATAGAAGTGGAGGATGTAATTACAAATCCTCCAGCGACGGGTCACTATCCGGTACTGAAATTGGAGATTCTCCTCCGATTGTCGGCATCGAAAGAAACCCACCTTCGACAATTGCTGGAGCACGAGGAGTTGGGGGACCGGAAGCCGTCTCAGTTCCTGTGCCACCTGAGGACGCTAGCCGGAGTCTCCCTGCCAGATGACTTCCTGGGGTCGCTGTGGCTGAATCGTTTGCCATCCACCACGCAAACGATACTAGCGACCCAGGCTTCGGTGGATCTGAATAGCGTGACCCAATTAGCAGAGAAAATCCACGAAGTTACCCCCTGACAGCATGTGGCCAGCACATCGATGTCACCAGAAATGAAGGCCTTGACGAAGAGGATGGATGAGCTGATGCAGCAGGTGTCGTCACTTTCACAGGACCTTAGCTCCGGAGGACACCGGCACCATTCATGTTTGAGAAGCAGCTCTCGGTCTTGAGGCAGTTTCACCCCACGGTACCACACATGGTGCTGGTACGACGTGAAATTCGGCCCCAAGGTGACAAAGTGTAGGAAGTCGTGCGAGTACAAGTGGGAAAACAGCAAGGGCAGTTGCTGATTGTGGGCAGCGATGATTGCCCTGGTCCGTGCTGCCTTTACGTCACTGACGCGCAATCCAGTCCAATTTCTGGTGTACACAGGCTCGGATGTGTGCGTATACCCGAATGAAAGGTAAGCCAGTGGTGACCGATTATGAGTTGTACGTGGCTAAGGGGACCACAATACGCAATGAGTGGATAGTGCTACACGTGAATTTAGGCCTCCGTCGTGATTTTGAATGGCGTTTCGTCATCGCTGACGTGGACCGGCCGATCATTGGTGCAGACTTTCTATCATTTTACGGGCTGCTGTTAGACATTTGCCATCAGCTATTGCTCGACGGTTTAACTTCACTTTCGGTCACCGGCAAATGCTTGAGGGCCAACGTGGAATTCATATGAGATAACAGCAGGGGTATCCTTGCAGAGTGCGAATTTAGCACCCTGTTAGGTGAATTTCCCAGCATTACGGGCCACGTAGGAGCCCCCAATGCCCAGAAACACTTGTTAGAGCACCACATAAGGACTACGCCTGGTCCTCAGGTGTGTGGTAGACCCCGACAGTTACCTCACTCAACCCTCCATGCGGTGAAGAAGGAATTCGAGGGCATGGCGCAAATGGGAATCGCGAGGCATTCGGAGAGCACTTGGTCCTCCCCCCTCCACATGGTCCCGGTGGATGGTGCATGGCAACCGTGCGGCAATTACCGTGCGCTGAATGCTAGGACGATTCCTGACAGCTATCCGATCCCTAACATCAAAGATTTCTCCATGTCCCTCGCCGGAAAGACAATTTATTCAACGATAGAACGGCAGAAGCCATAGACGCCGCTTTTCAAATGCGCACCCCTGAAGGTTGGCAACCCGTAGCGTTCTTCTCTAAAACGCTGACCAATGAGGAGAGAAAGTGCAGTGAGTACGATATGGAGTTGCTGGCCATCTATAAAGCCGTACAACGGTTCCGCCATATGGTGGAAGGTCCGTCGTTCATCCTGCTGATGGACCATAAGCCGCTAATGGTTGCCTTCATGCAGAAAATGGACAAATGCACACCTAGGCAGTTCTGTTGGTTGAACTTTATCGTGCAATTTTCGACTGACGTCCGCCACGTGGCAGCAAGGGACAACGTAGTCACCGATGTCTTATCACGTTGCACATAAGTATCCGAGGAGGTTAGCCACAGTCAGCTAGCGGAGGCACAAGAAAGGGACGAAGAGTTGAAGACTCTGTTGGCCTCAGAGGCAACACTTCACTTCAACAAGAAGTCACTTTGACCCAGGGTGTCACATCGACATATTCTGCTACATGTCTACGTGAGTAGTGCACCCCTTCGTCCCTGAGCCGATTAGGAATATACTGTTTGCCTCCCTACAATATTTAACTCACCCTGGTGTGAAGGCTACAATGAAGTTAGTAGCATTATGCTTTGTAAGGCTGTCAATGAAGAAAGACTGTCTACAGTGGCAAGAGAATGTCTTGCCTGTCAGCGGTGCAAAGTCACTCGACATGTTTCCCCGCCAATAGGTTCTTTCACCATTCCAAACGCACTTCGATCATGTCCACCTGGACTTAATTGGCCCTCTTCCTCCTTCAAACAGCAGCCGTTACTATCTAACGTGCATAGACTGGTACACCCGTTGGTTGGAGGCCGTTCAAGGCAGGCAGTTTGACGGCCAACTCTTTTGTCAGCTGTCCCAGAGGGTTGGAATGGCTCATCTGAGATCGACTGTCTATAGTCCAGCCCAGCGGCCAACAGGATGGTGGAAAGAGTCCACCGACAGCTGAAGGCAGCCATACATTGCCACTCGCCGGAATTGTGGATCAACGTCCTTCCCGCTGTGCTATTGGGGATTCGAGCAGCGTTGAAAGAGGACCTCGCAGCGACTTCTGCCGAACTAGTGTATGGGGCGCCTCTGCGCCTCCCTGGTGAATTCCTCTCCCCAACGCCCGACCCCCACCTGGAAGACCCCACGAGCTTCGTCACCCAGCTCAAAGCACACATGCGCGGCATCAGTCCGCTCCCAGCTTCGCATCATGGTGAGCGCTGAACATTCGTGTTCCGAGATCTTTCTCA
>WURS02021200.1:0-11953 GCA_011762765.2 Rhinocypha anisoptera | reverse complement strand
AGAGTGAGAGTGAGAGTGAGAGTGAGAGTGAGAGTGAGAGTGAGAGTGAGAGTGAGAGTGAGAGTGAGAGTGAGAGTAAAGAAATAAGAGAGAGAGAGAGAGAGAGAGAGAGATTCTCTACAAATTACTTTTTTTCCTTCTTTTGCTTTTCTAGATCTGGACACTAAACATGGGTCGAATGAAAGAGTGCAAACAGTTGCTATGCAAATAGAACGAGAACGAGAGAGAGAGAGAGAGAGAGAGAAAAGGGAAAATTTGCAAAACTAGGTAAAAGCACAAAAAAAACACTTTTTAAGAAGTACATAAAGCTTTCACTAGTAAGTGAGTGAAAGTTAGAAAGAGAGCGAGAGAGTGAAAGAGAGCGAGAGAGAGAGAGAGAGAGACAAAGTATACATGAAAGTGAATAAGAGAGAAATTCCAAAGTAAACAACGAAGCCAAATTCAACAAAGCAAAAGGTAAAAGCTGCAAAATTTGAAGCAAGTTATATAGACACAACAAAATTTTATTATATATATATATTTGTATATATATATATATATATCTTCTCAAATTGACATTAATTCTTCAATATTTTGA
Source organism: Rhinocypha anisoptera (assembly GCA_011762765.2). Classification (NCBI taxonomy): domain Eukaryota; kingdom Metazoa; phylum Arthropoda; class Insecta; order Odonata; family Chlorocyphidae; genus Rhinocypha; species Rhinocypha anisoptera. The sequence goes on along the minus strand of WURS02021200.1, from coordinate 11,376 downwards.
ATGTATATATAAACTATATTTGTGTATGCGTATTTGTGTTTATTTAGAATGATTAACATATTTAACTTCTTTGAATGGATAATTTATAAATTTTTTAGTAAGAAGAGGGAGAGAAAGAGAAAGAGAGATAGTTAGAGAGAGAGAGAGAGAGAGAGAGAGAGAGAGAGAGAGAGAAATTCGAAGCACGTGTACAAATAGACAAACAAATAAACCAAAACATAGTGTATTTGTAAGTGTGTGTTAAGTAGAAAACATTTGCACCGGATAGAGAGAGAGAGAGAGAGAGAGAGAGAGAGACAGAGAGAAAGAGAGAGAGAAAGAGAGAGAGAGAGAGAGAAAGAGAGAAAGAGAGAGGTAAACACAACGCACACAAATAAGCATATAAAAATAAGCACTTGTTGATCTGACACACTTTATCTACATTCAAAATATTCATTTATTTTCAAAGCATTTCAAACTAATTTTTATATATAATATATATGATTCCTTCTCTTATTCTTATTCAAAATCCGTACAAAAAATAAAGATAATTATAGAAAACAATTAAATTCAACATATATTTTAAATATACTATATAAAGATAAATAAATAAACCTCATCACACACTCTCAGAGTTAAGAGATAAATATAAATATATATTTATATTTATATTGATTGACAAAGGGATTTTTTACGTGAGATTCTACGATTTGTTTAGTGTGTTTGTGTGTGTGTGTGTGTGTTGAATAATTTATATTGTGATGAGTTTATTTTGGAATCAATTCTCAGCTTGTTTCGCTTATTGTTGTTGTTTGATGCTTTCTCCCAAGTTTTGTTTTAATTTATTATACTAATAAATATTGACAATGAGAGAAAGGGAGATAGATTGAGAGAGAGAGAGAGAGAGAGAGAGAGAGAGAGAGAGTAGAGATTAAAGGGTGGTGTTTGAGAATCTAAAAATTCCAGTCACGCCAAAGTAATAAAAAATAAAAATAATTTGAAAACAATTCATGTTTTTACGTTTTCTCTGAAAGACCCCAAAAGTGAGTGTTATATAACACTTGCAAAATGTACAGAAAAATTTATTCTTATTCTTATTTTTATTCCAAATTATTTCACTTGGTTGGTTGATTTTTTTCCAACTTTGATAATAAACAAGAGATATGAATTTGTCATATTTCAAAATTAGAATATTAAGTTGAGTTAAGTGAGATAGAGAAAGAGAAAGAGAGAGAGAGAGAGAGAGTAAGATGTTTTACTGACATGTTTTCCCATCATAAACAAACCTTTCTCTCACTCTCCACTTTGTCCTACATACACTTTCATATTTTTCTCTCTTTTCTCTCTCTCTCTCCTAAACTTTCTCATCGGTTCTTGGCATATCGTCATCATCATCATCACAACATCCAAGCGTATCACATTCAAACACATAGCATGTTTCATCATCATCATCAACATTGAGCGTGAACAGAAGCGGGACATTTGATAATAGTAATAATAATAATAATAATAATGCAGCATTAAAAAGTTACCGATTCTCTTTTCTTTCTCTCTCTCTCTCTCTCTCTCTCTCTCTCTATTTCTTTCTTCTATTCATAATCATTCTCACTATTGTGATTGTGCGTGTATACGTGTGATTCATCAAGCGTTTGAGATATAGAGAGAATGAAAGAATGAATAAAAGAATGCATATTTGAACTGATAGATATAGAAGTGGAAAAAATGAGACCACATATAAAAGATGAATCAAAACGTATAGAGAAAGGAGAAAAGATAGGATTGAATCAAGTGAAGTAAACTAAATAGGAACAAGTGAGGATACAAGAATGTTCAAAGTTGAATAATGAAAAATTGTATAACATGAGACACATTAATATAGCTTGTTTTTTAGGAAGTTTGATGTCTTGTTGTATGCAAATGCTCAACAATTTTTGATTGTTTTAGTTTCTAAATGTTTCAATTAAATTAGAAAATACAATTATTTGGAAATTCACATACAACGTATCATCAAAATTGCTAAATACAATTTATCAACATGAGAGATTATGAAAATTAAATAGTGAAAAACGTAAAAGATTAAGAGAGAAAAAAGGAAGAGATAGTGAAAATTAAAAAATGTTTAAAAAGAGAAAAAGAGATAATCTAGATAAATGTGCGTGAGAAAGAAAGAGAGAGAGAAAGAGAGAAAGCGTATCCAAAATTGAAATTATCTACACTTATCCACACAGAAAAAAACACTCTAAGCAAGAGCCATTCGTTATGGACGTGACGCGATCACACGAGTGCTCTTGTGAAGATCTCTCTCTCTCTCTCTCTCTCTCTTTCTCTCTCTCTCTTTCTCTCTTTCTCTCTCTCTCCCTCATTCTCGCTCTACGGAAACTTGTTGCTTCTTTTAAACTCTCTATCCCTCTCTCTCTCTCTCTTCATTTTGGACTCTCTCCCACTATCATCATCACCAACACCACCTTCAAACAAAGCTACTGCTAGTTGCCAGCGTTGGGTGTGAGGTGAGATTGTCAGTCAGTCAGTCAGTTAGTTAGTTAGCCAAAAAAGAGAGTGGCTGATATTGAGGGAGAGAGAGAAAGAAAGAAGGAAAGATAGAGAGAGAGAGAGGGAGAGAGAGAGGGGGAGAGAGAGGAAAAGGGATACAACAAGAGAGAGAAAGGTAAGAGAGAGAGAGGGAGAAAATAAAAGGGAGAGAAAGAGGGAGAGAGAGATGGAGAGAGACAGTTACCTGGGCGACTGGTCGCTTGAGTGGCGCAAGAGAGAGAGAAAGAGAGAGAACAGTTTGCTAGTACGGAGTCAGTCGGTCGGGCGTCACTCAAGTGTCAACACCTGTGCGAGTGAAGTGAAGAAGTCGAGAGATTCTTTCTCTCTCTCCCTCTTCCACTCTCCCTCTCTTCGCATGTGAATTTAAATGTACCTGTGTGTGTGTGTGTCTCATAGTGTGTTTCATCTATGTGGGTATGTTTTGTATGTGTGTTTGGTTCCACTTGGCCACTTTGCTACCAGCATTGCATTTCATTTCATTTGTGTGCAAAACGTTTGAATAACGACATATTGTGTGTGTATGTGTGCGTTTAGAAAAGTGTAACATCCTTATAAAAAAATACGTCGCAATTTTTAATTTTTTTTAATATTTTAATTGATTGTAAGTGTGCAAAAACAGTTTTTTTATTTTTGGGTATTAATAATTTGGTAAAAATTAATTTCAAGTTATTATGATGTAAAATTATATTTGTGAGTACAACAACTTTAAAACTACGCCATAATTATCCAATGTATTTTTACCTTTCAAAAATCTTATTAATTTGTGAGTTAATATAAAGTGTGTATTGACGCAAAGGATATCAACTTATGAGAGAATTGATTTTTGTATTTTAAAGTGATTGATCAAATTTAATTTTTTTGCCGTGTTTACTAAAGTGTAAGATTTATTAAATTACACCGGAATCACCAGAATTGATTTTTCACGGGAAATTTTATCGTTTATGTAAGTGTGTAAAATGTTGATTAATATGAAAATATATAATAATATAATTTTAAATGTGCTAGATTAATTTGACATTCAATTTAAAATTCAACATTTATCAAAGCAATGGTATTTTATTTATTTATTTAAAAAAAACTCAAAATGAACCATTTGTTGATATAAAAACATTTTGTTTAAAGTTAATGAATCAATACTTTTATTTTGAGATTGTATAATAAGTTTTTTTTGTTATATTATCAATAGTGATTCATTAAAAATTATATTAATTTTATAATCATAAGGAAAAATATTACATATTAATAACAAAACTATGCATTAATTCTATCAAAATTGTTTTTTAAAAAATTTATTTTTTAAAGATGGACTTAAATTAGACTTAAGCAATTTACATAAACAAATGATTCTGATTTATATGCCAAATTGCAGATTTTTTCTACTTTCTCTTTTTCTCTCTTTCTCTCCTCCTATTTATCTCTTATTATTATTGAAAAATCCAAATAAACCAATTACACACGTACATTACCACAATCATCATCATCATCATTATCAAAACCAATCAGTGCAGTTTGTTGTTGTTTACTTTTTGACATTTCTCATATTTTACCTTATCACCGTTCAATCATTATACTAATCATCATCATTATTATTATTATTACTAACAGTGCGGCTTTATATTTCTCTTTTTTCTTTCACTCTCTTTCAAAGTGGTTTTCTTATCTAAGTTAATTTAATGTTAATGTGCTAAGATGAATGGTCAATTAGTATATAGACATTTTGGTGGCAAGGTCTTTTAGAAAATGTGTGTGTGTGTGAGTGTGTGTTAATTAAAACAACACGAGTTGGTTTGTTTGTTTGAGTATCTCGTGTCTTTTCTATTTGTTTTCTTGGACTTCTTAAGAACTCTTGTATTGTATATGTAAGTGAAGGTGCGTGTTTAGTGTTTATTGAGAGTGGAAAGTGAGAAAGAGAAAAAGAGAGAGAGAGATTTATCCATGCCTAAAAGGTATTTATCATACTGACCATCTTGCACGACATCAATTTGCATTCGTTTCTCTTTCTTTCTCTCTCTCTCGTTTTCCCTCTCCCTATCTTTTCCTTTCCTTTTCCCTTCTCTCTTTTTTCTCTCTCACTCTCTCTTTTCCTCTCCCTCCCCTTCTTATCTTTCTCTCTCTTTCTCCCTCTCTTTTTTCTTTTCTCTCTCTCTCTCTCTTGCTCTTCCTCTCACATTCACTCTCAATTTATATATGTATATTTATATTGACCATTCATAAACTAATTTATTGCGTCATCATCAATTCTACACGCAAACACGATCACACACGTTTTGTTTTTCAAAGTGTTCACATATATATAATAGTCAAAATGTGTCAAAGGGCGCTGAAAAGAGAAAAAACGTGAGAACTTATCCTCACTATCGTTATTATTATTATTATTTGCATAATTTTCCATATGTTTGGAAATTAAGAAAGATAGAGAAAGAGTAAGAGTGTAAATAAATGAGAGTGAGAGAAAATCCCGTTATAAATATATCTGAATGTGTGTGTGTGTGTGTGAATTTACATTTTAATTCAAGATTAATAATTCAGATAAATTTTTATAATAACTAATTGAAAGGTCAAAATGATTTAATTTTGAGATTTTTATAAATTAAAAATTAATTTTTTCTTTAGGCACTATTTCAACCCGAGTGGTTCACATTAATACTAATACACATATAAATAAACATAAACAACGGGCACAAGTCTAGTTAGGTAATTACTAATTCTATTTCAATCTACGTAGTTTACAATAAACAATAATTAAATTTAATGCTCAAAGAGATAGAGAGAGAGAGAGAGAGAGAGAGAGAGAGAAATAGAGAGAAAAAGAGAGAGTGAGAGAAAAGAGATAGAGAAAAAGAAAGGTACAAACTTTGCTTAAATTAAACTAAACCGCCCATGCGTAGATTAGTATCCGTATTAGTATTAGTATTAGTAATAGTTTTAGTATATATATATATATATATATTTGTTTTTGTGTCTAAATCAAACTCCATTTTGGCCAAGACACTTTTTGGAGTAAATGTGTGTGTGTGTGTGTGTGTGTGTGTGTGTGTGTGTGTGTGTGTGTTCAGTTTGGCGCAACATTGCTATTGCAACCTTGCAATTATTTCTCCCTCTTTTCTCTCTCTCTCCCTCGCTCTCTCTCAACCTACACACCTATTAATTGATATTTTAAGTAAAGAGAAAGAGAGAGAGAAAAAAGAAAGAAAAAAAACAAAATTACTAAGCATGAAAGTAAAATGTCAAAATACGGAGCATCAGCAAGTGTTTTTGTATTTGTATCAAGAGTGAGTGAATGAGAACTAGAAAGGTAAAATAAAAAAAAGAATCAAAGTACAAAAACAAATGAAAAAGTGAATAAAGAAAGAAAGAGAGTGAGTGAGTGATAGAAAGTTTATGCGAGAAATAGGAAGAAATAAAAGAGATGATGATGATGATGATGATGAGAGGTTGAGTAAGGGATAAATGTACTCTTGACTCAAGAGTCTCAAGTGCGTAGGTTTAACACTTGTGAACACATTGTCAGATTCACTTATAATAGAAGTGAGAGAGAAAGAGAGAGAGAGAAAATAATGAGAGCGAGTGAAAGAGAAAGAGAAAGGTTAATTTGGTTGTTGACTATTTTTGGCCGACTAAACTCTCTCTCCCACTTACTCTTTTTTCTCTCTCTTTCTTTCACACTCTCTCTCTCTTTCTCTCCCTCTCTCTTTTTCACTTACTTTATTTCTCTCAACTTATTCATAACATTCACTCCTCATTTCAACTCTAATCGTTTCTCTATTATTAATAATGGTTTATATATAATGATATATAATTTTCCAATATTAATTCCACTTAAACTTTCAACAAACATTTCAAACCGCGTTTCAAAACAAATTTGCTTTGATGATTGATTCCAATAAAAATTGTTTTTGAAATTGTGTCAATCTTTAGTTCTTTTCACTTGGCTTGATTATTTAACTAACAATTTATTTCTGTTTAATTTAAAAATAAAATTAGGCCTATTGTTCACATTTATATATATTTATTAAATTTAACTAATAATACAAATTACAATATTATTTTTAACACTAATTGATATTTTATTGCTAAAACAAATGCAAATATCTTTAGCCTTAACTTTAAACTAACCGTATATTTTCCTTTCCTTTTCTTTTTTTCTCCATTTCTTTCTTTTTACAGTGAACATCTTTAATTCGGGGAAGATATTAATATCAATATCCATCTATCTAATCCCCAAAACCTACTGTGCTTCCAAACGCACCCAATATATCTAGTTTTTTGTTTGTTTTGTGTGTTTAGTTGATTTTCGTAGAATCTGTGTGATGTTTTGCTTTTGCGTTCGTGTGTTTTTTTACAAAAAAAACAAAAAAATCCAAAAAAAGTTAAAAACAATTCAAAAACCCAAAAACAATAGCTGTTAGATTAACTTCATCAATTTCATAATAATTGATGATCATCAATACATCCAACATAACCAATATATTCAATATAACCAATATAGCCAATATATCCAAAATAACCAATATATTCAATATATAACCAATATAGCCAATATATCCAAAATAACCAATATATTCAATATAACCAATATAGCCAATATATCCAAAATAACCAATATATTCAATATAACCATATTACTAAAATTTATAAAATAGCCATATAACCAATATATTCAAAATAACAAATATAATCAATATATATTTAAAATAACAAATATATCTAGTGTTTGATTATAAATATTTTTGAATTCAAAATATTTCGTAAACAATCCAAACAATAACAACAACTACAACAACATAAATAACACAAAATAATTTTTGCAAAACTACGAGATTGAGCTTGAGTCCAAAATTATCTGACACATTTGACACATAAAATCAAATTATTATTTTTCTTAATAATAATCAAACATTTAAAAAATTTTACCTAAAACAAACAAAATGGCCATTGAATCAATTGATTGAAAAAAGAGACCGTTCCAATTGGGTTTTTTGTTTTGTTTTGAGTAGTTGTTTATATTTTGTTTATTTGTTTTGTTTTCCCCCAAAATTTTAAAATTGTACCTTTTAAAGTGTACAAGGAGTATAACTGTTGTACTATGTACAGTGTATAGTGTTCCCAAACATCTTGTGTGATTCGAGTCATATACTTTGCGTTTGGATCGTAGCGGTTGCCAATTTTTTGGTGTGTGTTGCGCAATTTGATGATTTTTGTATTTTTAATTATTATTTTATTAGTTAATTTCAAAATTCACGTTTTTGTCTTATTTCCACTGTTTGTTTAATGTTTTATTTAAATAGAGAACTACTTTTTCAAAATTTATTTTTATTTACTTCCGAATTAGCGCCCGCCAAGGCAATAACTCTCAAAAGTCAACTCAAAATAAAGAATAGATCAAAATAAATCACGAATTAGTTTATGATTAGAAAACAAACTATTTTCTGATTTATTCTGACCTATTTTTGGGTTTGGTCTTTTGTTGAGTCTCGTCTCTCCAACGCCCCCGAATCTCGAAGAGTTCACTAGGTAACCTCGAGGCTTGACCTTTCACACCAAGTAAACTGGTATATTGTTTGACTACTAGTGTTGTGATTTGATGCTATCCGTCCTCATTTGTTCTTATCTCAGGGTATTCTTATCTAGTCAAGTGCAATGTAATATATCATACAAATAATCATTTAAAAAAACAAATCCATATGCAAAAATTGGCCAAGTTTTTTGAGTGATTACTTGTTTATAGTGGGCACTTTAAACATTGTACATATATTTGTAAATATGACTATGTAAATATAAATTGATAATTTGGCTTCAAAAAAGCCATTAAACCAAAGTTAATGTGATATTCTATTTGATATAATGGCAGAATGAGAGATAACGCATGAGCTTAATTATTTTTTAATCCTTGTGTATTTATATATTTGGTTTTAAATATGACTCTAAAACTTAACCAGCATTTTTGTTTGAAAACTTTCACATACACAGGTTTGTGTTGCGGTCACTTTCCAGTAAAACTAGTAACACAAATCAGTGTATGTGAAAGTTTCTGAACAAAAATGCTGGTTTAGTTTAGAGCCATATTTTAAACCAGCTCAATTTCTTATTTGTTCTTATTTATGATAATCCTTACGTTCTCAAAGAACAAAAGTAGTTCAAACCAAGATACTAGTGTTTGGGAACATTAAACTCAATTTTTAATATAAATATTTTTCAATTATTTTTTTGTAGTTTTTTTATCTTTCTTATTTTTCTTTTTGGTTCAATTGTGTTTTTTTGTTTTGTTTTGTTTTCATAAATGGCAAAAAGTTTTTTTTTCTTTGTTTGAAAGTGAAAAACTCTTTGCCATTTAAGGGCGGTTGGGTGGGCTGGGAGGGGCCAGCTTACAATTTTAAGATCTGTGCCTTTTTCCCAAATTTTTATTTACGTTATTTTTTTTAATTAATTTACTCCGTTTTACTTGGTTTGTTTACTTATTTTGTTTAATTTTAATTATTTTTTGTTTTTTGGTCACACGTAAGCTGGCATGGGCATTGGAACGGATTCTTTTAGGTCAGTTGTTGATTCTATTTTGGGTCATTTTTAAAAAGTAAAATTACGTTTCGTGCTACGTTGTTTTTGAACGGTGCTTCAAATATAACGTTACAAAAAAACTGTTTTATTTAGTTGTATTCCGTTTAAATCAATTAGAATTAAATACAACATACACACATCAATTCATAAAAATAACCAAATTTACCTCATTTTAGATTCAAAGTTTCAATTTATAAAATTGCATTTTTGATTAGTTTTTTTCAAATAAATTAGATTTAAATACAACACACACAGATACTTAAACAAAACCTCATCCTCATCTTAGATTCAAGGTTTCACTTGATGAAACTCGTATATTTTGTTTATTTTATTTATTAGATTAAAGCATCTTTTTTTGGTTACGGTAAATTTAAAAACAATAGAATTAATTTTACACACACGCACGCACAAACACACACAAAGACTGAGACAGCCAATAATTACCGTATCAAAATTGAAAATTGGATAGAAATAATAATTTCAACAAAATGAAACATTGATCTAGTATTATTATTATTATTATTCACATACGCACACACATATTTATATATAAACACCTAATTGTGTCAGATTATCAGACTCTCTCTCTCTCTCTCTCACTCACTCAATCTATTGTTTTAAGCTCAATCATAGATCACACACATGACACACCTTGACCACTATGAGTAAAACATCTTATGATCAATACCATTATCATCATCTGTAGTATTATATAATCGATTACCTAGGTTAATTTGCACACAGTTAGAACACATTTCTTCTTCTTCTTCAGAGTCTCCATATTACACATACACCTGTCACACCTATCCCACTCCAATCCATCTTCACGTACCAAGGTGATTTGACACATCCATCAAAACTGCTGATGATGATTGTGAAGCAACTAACCAAAATCCCCATTTTCTTGTTTTGATGCGGATTGTATATAATCCCTTTTTTAATAAAAACACTCACACATAATCTCTCTTTCACTCACTCTCACTCCCACTTTCTTTCATTCTCTCATTTTCTCTCTCCTACTCAAACTCTTTCTATCTCTCACTTCGTCTTAATCTCACTCCTTCTATTTCTCTCACTTACTTTTTCACTAACACTCTTACTCCCCCCTCTCTCTCTCACTCTCACTCTATATCTCTTATTCTCACTCATTCTCCTCACACACTCTCTCACTCACTCACTCTCTTACTCACTCTCTCACTTACTCTCCCACTAACACTCTCACTCTCACTCTCTCTCTCACTCTCTCTCTCACTTACTCTCTTACGCACTTTCTCACTCACTCTCTCACTCACTTTCTTAATCCACATCTCTCACTTTCACTTCCCTTCTCACTCTTACTCTCTCTTTCTCTTTTCTCTCTTTCTCTCTCTCTTTCTCTCTCTCACTCTCACACTCACATTCCAACACTCACATGAACACACCAACACTGATTTTGTCCCGTTTTGCAGTTCTATTGTTTTATGGCCTACTTTTTTTATCCCCCTCTTCAATCCGGCTTTCTACCTTTTATATCCCCTTTCTTTTTTCTTTTTACACTTTAATTTTATTTTTTCATTGTCGATAGATATATATATATTATGTTTATTTCTTTCCCCCTTTATTCGAATCACACCTGTGCCCAACTTTTTTCTATTAACACCTGTTCTCCTTTTGTTGTTAGTTTCTTCTTTATTGTCATTTTATTTCACACAGACACACACAGAAACTTATAATTGAGAGTTTTTGGTTTAAATTTGAACAAAAGTGAAAAGTGAAACATAATGGAAAAGAAAAAGGATGCACTTTGGAACTTCTTTTAGAAGTTAAGGATAAAGAAAAAAATCAATCTAGTTTAATTTGAAAACTTTAACAATCATTCCTGTTTTTAAATTTTAACCCATTTTAGTGTTTTTTATTATTATTTTTGCGGTATTAGTTATAAATATGTATTTTTTGTTATTTATAGTTGTTTAAGCACATTATTAGCAAATTTATTTATTTATTTATTGCCAAGTAGCACTTTAAACCGATTTTAATTGTGTTTTTTAAGTTATGTTATGTAATAATATGATTTAATGATGTATTTTATTTTTAGTTTAATAATTTGTAAAAAATTAATTTATTTTTTGTTATAGTTTCTATAGTAATGTTTTGGCTTTAAAGTTTTGTTTTATTATTTATTTTTTTCCTAAACTAAATTTTATTTAAGTAAAATTAAGTTTTAACATATTTATAATACAATATAACTTGTTTTATTTTTAGTTTATTTTAAAAATTATGTATTTTTTAGTTATATTTGCTGCAGTAATAGTA
>WURS02021189.1:0-11953 GCA_011762765.2 Rhinocypha anisoptera | reverse complement strand
GGTCGTCAATTAAAAAATTTGTGGAGTTCACCAAGTGTTTTTCATTTCCGTATAATCTTTTTATATAGATATTACAACAGGAAACTTACATGAAACTCAAAACATTAAAACAAATCTCAAGTCTCTCATTCCAGAGTTATTGTTTATAGAAAAGTTTCAAATCCCTATCTTGCTAAAGACAAAGTGATTTCTGTACATAACATATGAAAGAATAGTCCAAATAATAAAAGTATTCTTGATTAAGCAAGTCTAATTATGTTTGCCCTCTAAATAAGTCAAGGAATTACGGAGCAGCAGAAGTAACTGTCCAACAAAATCTGATGGTTTCTGCTTGTATCAAAATTTTCTATAACAACCTCCATACTGCCCTAGAGTGAGATTTTTTCCTCCAACCTTCGAAGGCTACATTGTACAAATAACTTAGACAAGTGCTTTGAGAAGTAAAAATATATACAGATTAAATTCAACTGACTGTGAAAATGAAAAGGAAGTGAAAAGACATGCACATTATCTTTTTCATGTTTTGTTTTGCTGTCACAGTAACTGTTATGTCAGTTTTTTTAATATTGATAGTTTCAGAACCTTTTTTCTTTATTAATGTAATGATGGACAGGAAAAAATAAATATTGGTGCAAAAAATGTTTCTCTAAATCCCATAATAACAAGGAATTATGCAAAGTAACAATAAACCACTGCGGTATTCAACCTGAAGGTTATTTGTTAGGTGATGATAGACCTCACCTAACAAGCCCATACATACTAAGCCCAATAGCATGTGAACATTCTTACATCAGGGTCAAGGGGTATATTTTTTACCCAATGCCAACCTCAGTTTCTGTATGGTGTTATGGATGCAGCTGTGCATGGCAGAAGCATTTATATACAGAAGGAATGTGTCAAACACTGCATCACTTCTATCAGCAGAATTTCTGACCAACACATTCAATGCACGCAACAAAGTAAAATACTTTACAGGATTAAGTGCTTTTCTTGGATTCATATTACACAATATTATTACAATGACAATTTACTAGATCCAACACTGACTTTTGTAATGTAATAAGTTCCTTTCTCAAAAACATGAGACCCTGAGATAACTTTGCATTTACATAATTTGTCATTGATAATTGAGTTTGAACAAGACATCTGACAAATATGTATTTGGTTATTTATGGACTAGGGCATTAGTGACAGTAAACTTACCCCCATTTTAAGTCAAAACAGAATTCTTTGTCCTACTTGTAAATAAGTGATTCCGGTTTGAAATTCAAAATTATACTAATTAATGATCAATATAATGTAAAAAGAAATCCTTTTCTAACACTGTCAGATTATGGAAAATAATTTAATACTAATAATTTAAAAACTTTTCAGATGACCACGGGTAAAATTTCATGACTGTACCTGTCCCTTTAGTAGAGAAACAGGAGTGGTAGGTGCACTGGGAACACCACCATCATCTGACACCGAGTTTGCCAAGTCCTGGCGTTCAGACAATTGCTGGCGTTGTTCCCAGTATGATCGATTTAAATAGCGGGATAGTTCAGGGTCCAACTCCTCCTCACCACTAGGAACATTGTCCTGGAAAATTGTTTAGAATATTTGTGGTGACAATTAAGCATTGATACATATTTAAAGGGCACACAAGTAGAAAAATACTCCAAATCAAATGAATGCAAAATCAAGACTTGAAAAAAATTTTTGGAATGAGTGAAAAGAATTACATTAAAAAATAATCAAAGAGGATGAATACATTGTTCAACTCTTCAGCGTTATTTTGGGATGTTTAACAGGGATTATGAAATTATAAATAGAATGGGAATGATACCATTAGGAAATGACAATACAGTGAAGTTATTCCTGGGATTGCCAGGAGGCACAAAATACATATACTTTGTTAAAACATTGAATTGATGAATTAAAAATTTAACAACTTTGGCTTAACTCCTTAACATTCACAAACCATAAGCATTAAACCTAAACATTGATTAATAAAAGATATAGTGCTATCCTGCATAAATTTGAGAAAAGCAATGAAATGTTTTACCAAATTAGTACAATTGCTCTTAGACTGCACTTTTTCTGCTTTTAGAGTTTCAATACATTAAATGGTTCAAGCAACAATCAATTTGAAAATATTCTACTCAAAATAATGGACAGGGAGTATGGAAGAGTTTCCTGCTGAGTCTCAATCAGGCATAGAATGCAATGAAAGGTGTACACAAGAAGTCCATGGATGAGATCATCCAGATCACCTCTCTAGAGAGTTTAAGAATCAATCACCAAATCATGACCAATGTGGGAAAAGGGATGAATAAATAACATATTAGATGACACAAAATGTGTGCTTCAAGGAAAGCCAATTGGAATACTATGCAGCATGCAGAATATTCCAGAAGCAGAATGAAGCATAACCTTGCACAAACTGAAATTCTTCATTGCACACAGAAAGAAGACATATTGAAATCATTTGGAAGTAGTAATTTAAGGACTACAGTAGAGGTTTGCTATAACGAGAGCTGATAAATGACGAAAAAGCTCTCGTTATAATGCACACTCGTTACAGCCGACGGTCATTTAAATTTGCCTCTTTTATAGCAGCACCAAAAGTGGGTGAAAATGTGCCATGAAGTAGTAGTATGAATCCATCCGCAAAAAAATTGAAAATAGATCATTTCATTAAAAAATTTAAAATATTGCCACCAAAACTCATGCACTGCACTCGTAACTAATGAAAGTCACTCTTCATTAGTATCTTCGAGAACGTTTCATGAACAATCATAGATAAGGTATGACCTACGGTTAACAATTACGATTCCATTAATAAGAGGAGGGTCGAGAGATTGGCCATCCTGCTAAGGTCAACACAGACAAATGGGACCACCCAATGGGATCTCCATCACTTTGGGTTAGACCTGGTGAAAAGTAAATTCCCCCTTGGGTAGTGATGGCTTTTTAAATAACTTTTATTTTTCCACAAAAGAGATGACACAAAATTTAAATTATTTAAAAAACCATCACTCTATCATGGATTTCCACAAAGTGACAGCCTCCACACTGAACTAAATTCCCCCTTGTTTGTTTGTTCCCCCCTATCTGAGTTTCAACTAATCCCTTCTCTTGCTTGTCGATGAAAAAGGGACCTGAAAAGGTAGTTGGTAGGTAGTCTCTCCCTCCCCGTCTGATCTTCAACTAATACCTTTTCCTGCATTGTCTACAAGTCTATCTCATCGCTCCATATGTTCGTTTATTCTGATGGATCGGCTATAAGGACGAAATAGCATCAGAAAATGACAGACTGGATCACAGATTCCAAGATAAGTTATTCAGTCATACCCCTGGAAAGTCTTTAGCATAAAGTCACAAAGTCTACTCTTGTAAAATCACCACAAAATTCATCGTAAAGCCTTCCTTACAATGTAGATTCGCGAGGCATGACAATGCAATGAGTGTTTGAATCCTGCAGGTTATGCAACCCAATCAGCAACCACTGAAAAATCTACTCGCTATAGCAATAGTGCAAATATGAGCACTCGTAATAACCGGCGGGACTCCCTATGTTTTAACGCGTGGACTAACCAACACAAAACGATCACTCGCTATAGCGACACTCTCATTATATCCCATACTCACTATAGCAGACTTCTACTGTGTCAAAAAAATTTCTTATTTTATAAATAGGTATAAAGTTATTACCAATGCCATACGCAGTTAAATAAGTATGTTATATATGTTATGCTGGCAAAAGGATAAAAAGTAATTTAAAATTAAATAAGTCCACAGTGCTATGTTAGTATATAAGTTTTTACAACCATTTTGCTTGGACCTCTATCATAAAGAATTTCAAAGTGAAGCTTTATAATGCCAGTATTTTCTTGTACTTAAGCAACCCTGTTTGACTTCCTAAAAATAACATTTTAATAATTACTGTAATTTAACAGTGACTTCCAATAATTCAACCTCATGCAAAAAACAAAAACATGAATGGGTACACTAAGTTGCAATAAACTAACTAACAAACAAAAAAAGACTAATAATAGAAAGCAATATTTTCAAATGAATACATAAACACAAGACAAAATGGGTATACAAACCGAAGGAGGAGGTGAGAACTGCTTAACTTTCACCAAACTTTTTGAGTTCTTGTTTTTCTGAAAAGAAAAAATACACAATGACATTGTATAGTACAAAAAAAATAATTTTAGCTAGCAGATGATCTAATTGATGTGGATAATTTAGTGGTAAGTTATAATGAATTGATCATGTTTCATCATACCTTTTTAATTGCGAAGAAATACTTCTTAATTGATATTTAAATTTTGATATTAAATAATTTATAGAAATTGATAAATCAAAAATATTTATTGTTTAGAAATCCTAATAGAGAATAACATCCATATTAAAAGTCAATGACAGTTATTTATTGAAACAAGCTAGCAACGACAATAAACTTACTCTTTTTTCTTTCTCCTCAGCCTCTGACTTTGAAAGTGCTAGAGCCAGCTGCAGCTCCTCTTCTTCTTTCAGCTCCTCTTCTGTCTTTTTAGGTGGTGTCTAATTGAGTAAAAAACAAACGATTGACATGATACAGGGCGGTCCCAAAAGTACCTGACCTTAAATATTGTTATTGGCTCTTGTATAAATAAATATTTCCTACATGTTAGAAAGTAACAGCCACGATAAGCTTACCAATGAAGATTTAAGACAAAGACATATTTGACATAAATTTCACTGCCATCATTCGTGAATCCTATCAGTGAATTTGTAAGAAGGTCAAAAATTGGAAATCATTAGTGTTAAATCAGTGTACAAAGTGTTAACCCTTTCCAATATTAAAGCAGCAGAATTGGATTTTATTCTGGGGTCCTCACTTTTGTTTACAACACATTGGGGTTCATAGTTCAAATTAAGACAGAGTTGCAAATATGAGCATCACAGTGGTCCACGAGATGAGGTTAGCACATCAGAAGTGATACAGAAACCCACAAAATGGTGTTCGTTGACCATCAACAAAGTGTGTGAAACAGTTGAAACGGGTATGCATTTCAATAAGTTATACAATGCATATGGACCAAAATTTTGATCAAGAGAATGGTGTGTCCAAGATGGGCTCCACATTTGCTCAGAATGGAACAGAAAGAATGTAGTGAAGATGTTTCTATCGAGTGTTTGGCTGTTTCAGCAGAATAAATCTGAGATTTGTGATGATTTATAACCATGGATGAAAGTAGGGTCCATTATTTTACACCTGAGATGAGTTCCGAGAGGGCACCCTTCATACTTGGCAGCTAAATCCTTTCAAAAGTGTTCCGAATCTTTACAGCCCACACAGAAGTTATTTATTTCAAAATTTCACCATTGAAAGGGTTAAGAATATATTTTATTTGGTACCCACTGCAGGTTACCTTTAAAAAGTTTCAATTTTTTGGATCGAGAGAACAAGAATATGTATTTTCAATGAAAACCTTAAAAATTTGATTGGAGTATGAAATTGTAATTAATTATCTGGAGAGCATTTACAGGTTTAGTTGTGGCCAGGTCACTTTTTCTTTGGAGTGAGATTAGGAGGAAATCCATCTGATGAAGAAATTGAATGTCGAAAAAAGTGGAGACATTTGCCATGCAAACATCATAAAAATAGATAGGGGTTAAAAATAAAAAATTGAAGCAAGGCGATTTTCCATAGATATCTTTACAGAAAAAATCTTGTATTATAAGCCAAGAAATATGGGCTTTTATTTTAATTAAATTGAGAGAGATCAAGTTTAACATATTGTGATCCAGTCCATATTGGAATTAAAATTACATGACATTAACTTATACAGCAAAAAGAAACTATAATTACAATCCATCAAGTGATGTTTTACCTGAGTCTGCTGGGCCAATGAACTAGAGATATATTCAGAAGGAAGATCTCCCTCAGTTTTGGATGAATTGGCAGACGGCCTAATCAAATACAAAAATATTATTAGCAAAACATTGTTCCATTAATGTAAAATACATATTGAGAGTCAATGAAAAGTTATACATACTTATTGACTTTTTCATAACATGCCTCACATACTCTCACTTCTTTCTCTATTCCAAATTTTGGCAGTGTTGATGTTTTTGAGGAGCATTGGTTACAAAACACTTGCCCACATGCACGACAATGGTGCTGTAAAGAAAAAATGGTGTGAATGAGTAATCTGCACAGTAATAAGATAACACTTTAGCTTTAATAGTTAACACTTCAATTAATATAATATAAAACTAGTCATTTCAGAGTGCTGTATACGTCATTCAGCATGAATATTAATGTACCCAACATGCATGTCATAAATAATAAGTGAACAACAAGACATTACCATGTTCTTTATTAATTATATGTAACATAACATTTCACATGTATAACAAGATACAAACATTAAAAATTACATATTGTCTCAGGTTTTACATCAGATTCTTGCCTGGTATAACTCAGAAAACAAAATCTCCAAGCCTTGTGTCTCAATTAGTCAACACAAGCTATAAGAAATAACTGTGAAATGAGTTATAGGGTCAAGTGCATTTCACATTAATGTATTTACCAACTTAACTTATGTAACCAACTGCACCAGTGTGACTTTGTACCAAACAGAGAAAAGGATTAAGAGGGTTTCTGGACTGCTATTTCTATCAAAGGAATTTTTGTTTATATTGTTGAGCGTACACCTGGTTTACTTGAATAAGTGTTTGACATGACCTTCCATGTTGCTCAACATTTAAGACTATGTAGTATCACTACTCATGGCAACAGGGCCATAAATAAATTTACTTCTCAAGGCTTTACAAGTAAAATTAATTCTTCTGGGAAAATATCAGTATTGCTGGCTAAATGAGATTTCAAATTTATCTTCTCTTCAGTGTGAAAATGTCTTTGTTTCAGTAACTGGCCATATCAGAGTATTTCTTTCAATATTTTTGTCTCTTCATTCATCATCCATATTTATAGGACTTTCTCTTCTTGAATACATGGGTCATCTTGATTGGCAAGTTCTCTTGCCAATCCGAATTGGAAAAGACACAACTATAGATAGATTTTGTGAAAGAAATTCTCTTACAATTGCATCATAAATTAGCCAATAAGTTATTATATTTATATTGAATTATCAGACACCATTATTGAACAGTGAGTGGACCAAAGTTGGAATGGATTTTGTGATTTCCCATGACCCCGCACTAATGTTCCCGGGGCCTGGTGGGCTGGTAAGGAAGTGGTGGGTCCTGCCTGGAGGAGGTGGGCATGTACAGTGCTGAAGTGGTGGCAGGCCAGACCACTTCTCCTTTTATCGTTGTTGGCACTGTAAAGTTTCCCGGCAGGCACAGGATCTGGGTAGAAGCTGAGAGGCTGGTAGCTGCCCAGCCATGCCTGGCTGCCACCGCCCGAATGCATGTCCACTTGTAGATGAGTTCCTTGGTGCAGTGCGGCAGCTGTGCCCAGTCTGCAGCCATTGAAAGGATGTTGGTGGCCTCATGGACATCCCATTTGGCAAACTTCAGGTTTGTCAGATTGTCACATAGGAGCACCATGAGCTGCCTTATCTCACTGTCTGAGGGCAGGCCAAGTTAGCCACAAGGGTTGTCTCATTGGAGTTCCGGGAATCGTGACTCGATGGGTAACATGGCTGTGGGTGGGCCAGCAAGTTGGGATGTGCCCTGTGTGCTGCCGGATGACTCAGTGGCTGCTCTGGGGCCATGTCCCACAGTCAGGCTTTGGGCGAGGAGTTGGAATAACTGCTGCACTTGCGTGGCCAACTTCACTGCCTATTGTGGTGGCTGCAGGGAGCTACTGCCGGATGCCATCACTGAAGGTGCTTTTTAGGGAACCGCAATGCTACCACTGCTTCTCACAGGGGATGTATTGGAGATATAATCAGGAAAACTGCTGATGCTTTTGCTTGAACTGAAATGCTGCTGTTGGTGACTGCCAACTGCTATAACTGCTTCCTGAGCACCCTGGCCTCAATAGCAATGCTGGAGGGCTTGCCAGAGTATGAGACTTCTTGATTCGCGCCCTTTAGCGACTGGGGTCACCATATGCTAACCTATGTTCACAGGAAGAAACTGTAAGCATGCCCTGAGTGCTCATCCCATTTCACAGCAATTGCTCGACCTGGCTACCTACCCTGCTATAAATGCTTCATCCGACCAAGATGGCTGGCCTAGACTGTTGGGTGTATTATCAATCTCTTTATTTTAAGGAATTCTTAATCTAAACTTAACAACAAACTAACAACACATGAAACAATTAGTAAAACATCATTAAAAAGGTGACAAGGTATACTTACCAGATTGTCTGTGTTATCCCAGTATTCTGTGATGGCATTACAATTTATTTAAAAACCACCACCTATTACTGTAAATTACACTCAAATTTTGACTTCTGCTATGCTTCTTCTCTATCTCATGTAATTCCCAGTAGAGCTGGCTCCAAAAGTACACAATTTTAGCTCTTTGTTTAAACAAATCAACTGAATTTCGTTTCACTATTTCCTTAAGTATAGTCCCTGCAGATTGCACATTTCATGTACCTCAATTCATGAAAGCATTGAAGTTATTGTAGGCAATTCCATCTAAATATACTTGTCATGGCAACTTTAATAATCAGCAATTGGGACTAAAAAAATCCAACACAGATGATGAATGTAAGAAGCATACCAGGGACAGTACAACCATGTTAAAGACATGGATTTAAAACAAAAAAAGATCAAAAAAATAAGCCTTCGAACAATCATACTCGTGTCTAGCACATCTTCGGTTTCAATATCTAAACAATCATCTTCAGGTCATCTCTCTGCAGAATTTTTTTATGAGATTAAATCATAGAGTGCCAGACAGTAAACAGTGAACTTGTTTCTTTCATATAAGTATATGTAATAAAATTGTGTTGTAACAATATGTCACCTGCCTAATAGTCATAGTTTAGTTGATCATAACACCTGTATCCCATTATATATGTAAAATTTTCTACAAGACGGAATAAATTTATAGAATTATTATTATATTCTCAAAGGCCTGCATTCATTTACACTGCTCTGAAACAAATAGAGCAGAGGGATTACTACCTGCAATGTCCCTTTGTTAAAAAAGCCAAAACTACAAACATTAAAAACACAACTCCATGTAAATTTCTTGTCCTTTGTTAACTTTGTAGTGGTTGTATTTTTTGTTTATAGGGTGCATCAACAGCTATGGTCATTTAACACCTCTTCATACAGTATCATAGAAAAAATCATCAGGACAAACACAACACCCATGTTCTGGACAGGACTTGAACCAGTGCCCTTTGGGTTAACTGGCAAGCACGGTACCCACAGGCTAACCCAGCCAGCTGTTAACTTTATTTTGTAACTTCACCATCATTAGATATAATAATAAACCAAATAACTGGCAGCCACAAAGTGAACCTATTAATGAATTCCAATCTTTAGCATTTGAAAAACAAAATGTATTTTATTGATTCATCAAATTTATGCATATAATGAAAACAAACCAATGACCATGAAAACCAAAAGAATAGTAACAGAAAACCCTTTACCTGCACAATGAGAGAGAGTTCATTATGAGTCACAATAAGGTTTTCTTAGTGTCTACACACAAAGAGGAAAAACATTTATTAAAGAAACAGATTCCCAAGAGTAGTTTCCCACTATTCAAATTTTATATATGAACCTAAGAAAAGACTATGGAAATATTGTTTTACCTCAGCTATGTTTCAAGTAATATTCATAATGCTTAGAATTCTTATTTTGAAAGTGAATGTGGCTACAAACATTTTCCAATTTTCATTATTTTTCATTTTATTGTAATATTTTTAAAGTTAAGTACTTGCCAGAAATGGAGAACTTCAAAAGCCACATTCACGGCTTTTTCATTACTGTCATTAGTTGCAGTTTCTACATAAACTTCAATCCTAGTTATACTACTCCAGCATATTTGACTTCTTTGTACCATTCCTATGAGCCATTGGGTGATTCATTCATGCAACTAGAAACTTTATATGCATACATGTGTGTCTGATCTTATAAAACAAAATATAGAATCACAAAATATGTACTTGCAAGATGACTGTTACAATTAAAATTCAAAAGTTAAACAATAAAGACCTGCAAAGATTAGAAAAATGTGTATGGGAGAACCTAGAATAGCCTTATAAAGAGTAATGCTCAAAGAGTAATGGATGAAGTATGCGACGTTGAAGTGCAAGTCAATCCAGTGAAGAAAAAGATAGGTGAAGAATCATAGCTTCCATATAACTTGCTAGTATAACATACCAATAAATACTTGTAAGAATCCACTTTGACTGAGGTAATGCTGAGTGAAGAGTCAATGGGTGGCAATGATGAAATTCTTACAGAAAAGAGAAGATTAAAAATTGTGAAAAATATAAAGGAACTAATCTATAATAGTTGGATAGTTACTCATGGACCATTTAGAATAGGTGAATAAGTGCAGAAAGGTCGGAACCACGGAGTACAGAGGGTGTTATGAAACATTCTACGTGACTTAGTAGAGTTCTAACTGAAATACCTAGGGATCAAAAGGAACCATGAATTTCTATTCCTCTGAAGGATGGCAGAGTACACAAGGTTTATTTAGAGTAAATGTAAAATTTGCTCAATAAAGACCTTCAAGGTCAACAAACTAGCCAATTCACTAATATTCTTCCCATGGATATGATTAATATCCCAGGAGAGTTAATGATAAAGTCATTTATGGAAGATAAACAAGACTATTAGTACTGTGGTAATTTAGCAAAATGAATTTCCAAGAACTAACTAAATAAAACAGAACTTATTAAAAATAAATTGGGAGACAAGTTGTAAAGAGAACAAAAGAGAAATCAGAATACTTACAAACATGCTACCCACCTTAATTTCTTGAATCCCAATCAACTTCACAGTATGAAAGAAAATGAGAAATAATTAATACTCATTTTCTGAGATCTTAAAGGTGGGCCCATATTTTTGACGAGTTATGTTTGGCTATTTAAAAAAACTTTTGTAGTCATGGGATGCAACCAGTGATGCTGTAAAGGTGTTGTGTGTTAAACCAACCCCCACAGTCCACCCAACTAAAACTTATATCTAATAGTCCCAAATGTGAAAATCACAGTTGTCTGCAGGTGTAGAAAATCATTTAAAGGTACGAGGTCTCTTATTTCCATTCTTGACCACACACAACTTGTGACATCCTTTAGAAAGAATCAACTACTCCCTTCACCACATACATGTAACATAAATCCCATTGCTTACTACAAGCTTCCAAATGTTCATATTTCAACAGGACACTTGCTTGGCATGGACTGGAGTATGAAAATAATCAATTTCACTGTTTTCTGTCACATATATGATTCAAAATTCTAATATATTCTATCTGAAGTTGTTCACTGATTAATCTCTACTCACATTTTATTTTGGACCCTTTCATAACCTGTGATGCAAATTATCAAGCAAAATTTTTAGCAAATGTAACAGTCATCAGATTTCAACTGACTAGAAAAGAGGATAAAAAAGCAACAAACAATTCAAATCATGATGCATGAAATCATGGGAAAAAGCTAACAGACTACATTTTTGCTGTTGTATGCTGGCAAGAAATCAAGTTTCATGAGAAGATTTCAAGTTAAGAGAATGTAAGGCAGTTATTACTGGATATAGAACAGGACTATAGTCTACTACTTTATGGAATGAAGGGATAAGGAGTGCATTGAGTAAACATTGGAGTTGTCTCAGAATATTTCACCATTTATTTCAGAATCTACTAAAATGACTCAATTGAAATGCTATCTTCTACTGCCAAAAAGGTGATAGTGGTATCTTGAAATAAGAGTTTAATTTTTTCTATGACCAAGCTTGTAAGTCTAAATCCTCATATCTCAAATCAATTTTCCCCTAATGAATGAAAAGCAAAACACTTGGTAATTCCACAT
>WURS02021188.1:10000-58484 GCA_011762765.2 Rhinocypha anisoptera | reverse complement strand
CCACTCTCCAGATCCTCTTCTCCACCTCCCCCCCGTCCCCCACTGGGCCACAGATGTGCCCTGATCGAAAACCCCCTCGACAAAATTCAAACTGGGTGCTTTTTCCGAAATATATATGAAATTCGTTTCGAATTTTTAATATAGCGTAGCTGCGTAGCTCTGGCCCCGGCATGCGGGCTAGCGGGAGCGGAAGGGAAACAACGTCGGGCATGATTGAATCATTTTAATATTCACCGACGCCATGGGATGTTGGCGGCATGTCATGGCGGTGAATTAATGAACGGTTAAAGGGGAATATTTGCTATTCCATTGTGCTGCTGAAGCAGAAATTCATTGAAAACCTGCCGGGGGCTGAGGCCGTCGACGAAGTGAGGGCTCGCTCGCCGGGGAAAACACGCATTCCGCACGAAGACGAAACAATAAAGAATTATCATATTACCATTATAACAATTAAATCGATAGATGGTCCTACCTGTTAACTTTAATAAATACGTATATATATGCGGGTCGCATTTTGGAGATCTTTTAGATACAGATGATTGCTTAAATGGAGGAGGGAGTCGAAATAAGGGTGCTTACGATGCTACGGATTATTTATGTATTAAATTACTTCGTGTTTCTACATTCAAGCACATTCTACTGCCAGTTTGAAAGTCGATTCGAATCCGGTATTTACAGCTGTTGTAAATTGTTTATTTTGTTTATTGTTTAACATACATGTGCAGGTAGACAGTCTCAGGAGGCACATACATCGTTAACATCGCAATCAATATTTTAATTTTAAAAGATCAAAAATAAGTTGCTATATACCAAATAGAGAGTTAATCTTATATACGTTCCTATATCGGTCCGCCCGAAATCACACAAACCGTCCAACAACATACCCAGTCCAAAATAAGGCACCGTCCCGTTGTGAAGTAAATAGCAAGGGGTAGAGCGTTTTCACGGCAATCTGATGACTAATTGATTGAATTCTTCACTATTTTTTTCTAATACCCTTACAAAAATTTCATCTTCATCTGAATAGCCTAGCAAATAATGGCAGTTGAATCTGTTACTTTTACTCTGGAACAAAAGCTATCGATGTGGTTTCAGCAATTAATCTACTTTGCAGCTTTTTATCCCAATTAGAGATAAAAAATTAATAATTAAGCAGAGAAAATGGTTCATTTAAATAGTGTGCAATATAAAATACGAGTGACCTGTTTTGATTGAGCATGAGGTTCCTTAAATAAGCTTTTCTGACACTGTAATCCAATAAGATACTTCCAAGGAATGACGGAGCGTGTAACCGAAACGGAATTCCTTGGGATATTGACATCTGTTTGATGAAAATTAAAAATCTTGAGAATATTTCCCAAGTGTGCCATCCAAAAACAACAATAGCTCCTATCAGAAACGTAGACGCGTCCACTTTTGAATGGTTTGTTTAAGCAATCCGACGCGTTTGAAGGATCGTAATGGGTAAACTTTGAAAATCTAGGCGCAAAGAGTGGTCAACAAACATGCCAATTTCCACTCTTCAGCTGGAATTGTGCAAACAATTTCAAATTCTGGTGAGTGATTGATGAACTGAGTCTTACATTCCAAACTTCCTCAAAATTTAGACTTGCGGTAATTTACGTGACTTTCATAACACATAAGCATATGAGTAAACGGACGGAGGGTTTCACTTGGTAGAAGAGATATGGAGTTTCGATATTTCCGCATTAATAATAATTGTTCATGGCAGCCATGTCAATAATACTGCAATGGATTCTGTATTTATCCTCGCAACAATGTTTTATAGAAATCATAGGAAAAAGAGGGGACAACATTGGAAAACTAAGATAGAGCTCAAAAAAGAAAAATTCTACACCAAACAGTGAAAAGAAGAGGAAAGTTTGAAATACTGAACATGATAACTGCAGATAAGAAACGTTGATATTTTAGTGATTATGGTTACTTAAGCGAATCATGGAGTATGGACCACCATGAGTATAGAGTATAGGCCGTCCTAAGATATCTGAAAAAATATCCAAGTGGATGATGGGATACGTCTTAGAAAAATAACAGAATAGCCAAACAATTTATTTGCCCTGCTAACGTATTACCTATAGACAGAGAGGTAGATATAGAAAAATGAACAAAGGTGTGTACGAGAAAGAAAAGATTAAAAGTGGTTTGATGAGAAAAATCTAACGGTAATGGAGTCATTGCGTTACCGGATGAAAAAGATAGTATACCAGATTGTTTTTCACCGATGAACAGGGTTTTTAGAAGAGTCACTGGTGTGGTCGACAATTTGATTTAAACCAGAATATAAACGCGGTATACTTGAAAGATACCGAGATGCACGCAAAGATTCAAATAATATTATATTACGGTTTAGAAAAAATACAAAGTAACAGAGTAGTGCACTGAAACACGTTCCCTGGATACGAAACTAAAATTAGAATGCAATGAAAATAAACATTAAGTGTAATAATGCACGAGAGGCCGTAAATGGAATATAGAACCTTGAAATTGAATGAAATGACAGCAAATGGTAGATAAAATCTAAGAGAGGCTAAAGGGTAGAGAAAATTGAAGAGTAGGAAGAATGAATGGGAATAAGGAAAAATTCAGAGCCAACAGCATTGACGAAAAATAAAACTAGAATTAATAAGTCGTACGACGACGTTCGATGTCTTTCTGTGGAGTGTGGTAGCCCACATTTTGTTGATCGCTTTTTATCGTCGATATGTGCCGTAAACTGGCCAATAATAATGTAATACGCTCGCCGACAGTACCATTTTTAACCGGGGGATAATTACTAAAGCGGATATGGATGCGCTCCCGAAAGCTATTACACACATGAAGTGTAATTATGGGCTTAGATCAAAGCAAAGAAAAAAAACCAGTAATGCAAGTTTAGTGAAGTAGGGGAGTCACGCTCATGCTGTATTTGTGAATTGGTATCAACGAGACTTGGTTTTTGAACAAGCAAATGTGGTAGAAATGTTATGCGTAATAATATGCTTAAATACGGACATATCCTTGGAGGAAATAAAAGTGCAAATTTACTTTGCATTTAAAATTTAATGAGTCCATTCAAGTTTCAATATCACTTCATTATTAATTCAATTTATCATATTAAAGTGGAAACCTGAAGTGGGATAGTGACATCGAAATCCGGGTCGTAAAAAATTTTCTTCTGCGGAAAGAAGGATTCTTAATTTTACTTTGCACCTGGTTACCCCACTTCTACAATACCCTTGGAACCCATCCCAGAAGGATTTTGGTAAGAGAGTTGCACAATATACGGAGAAATCCGGCTCGGTTATTTGGAAATTCCCTTGACCGAACAAAAGGCTTCACAGAATTATTGGATGAACTTTGATTGGGAACAACCGAAGCATTAAGATTGCAGAGGGGTGACTGAAACTTTGGTAAAAGGCCAGAAGTCCATTGGGTGAGGATGGGACATCATTAGCACCACAACGCACATGTAAGTGTTAAGTAGAAGTGGTATTTTCGTTTATAGGGTGCTTCGATGGCTATGGTCATTTCGCACTTCTTCACGTCATAGAAAAAACCATCGGGAATAACACAACAACCATGCCCTGGGCGGGAATCGAACCCGCGACCTTTGGTTTAGCCAGCAAGCACGCTACCCACCAGGCTAACCCGACCGGCTGTAAGTGTTAAATCCATAGTGATAAGACATAAGAGAGATATGCTTTCTTACCAAAAGTAACAGGAATTCATTTTTAAGTGAACACAAATTAAAAGAAAACATACTGATACTGCCGTACTTTCATATGCTATGGATCCTAGTGGCCATTGAAAGGAGAAACGTGCTGAAGAGGATATAGTTGCGGATGGAGAGGATAACATGATGGAATAGAAGAGTAAATGGAAAAGACTGATGCGCTGACAGGGAACATCAAGTATGAATACAGGAGAAATAAAATAAGGCGGGTGATTATAAGGGAGAAAGAAACAAGGTGTAAGGAGAGCATGATAACAATGTGAACAAAAAAATGACAATCGAAGGAAAAATAGATTCGTTCTGCTTTAAGGTAAGTTGTAAGGAAAATCGGTTCCTTTAGTCTTTAAATGCAAAACAAAGCAGAAACTGGATAACATGCAGAGCGAGAGAGAGAGCGGAAGCGAGATAAATCTTCGATTAATTAAAATTAACTTTCGGTGCACAAAATACTGTGGTGGAATTGTTAAACTCTTTACAAAAATATTCGACAGGTTTATAGAAAACTAAGAGATTGTAGAAAAGAGAATTTTTTCTGTCGTGAATGTTCACATAAAAATCAAGAGAAGTTGCTCAGGAGTGTTCGTCAATTTTCACCGAACACAGTCATTAGTATTATTCATATATTAAGAATTCAACTCAAAATTATAAAGTATCTCAATGAGGTATGTCTAGAACAAATACCTTCAATTAATAAAAACGAATACACATATAAATGTAATCTGTGTGGTTTTAATCTCTCTACGAAAAATGAATTGATGAATTTAAAATCATAATGATATCTAATTTATTGTGTAACTAAATGCCATATATAGTGCATTCGACTACGGAATGTCTCAAACAGTGTTAGAAACACATTTATACATTAAAATAACAAATCGGAAATGATATAGAGTCATTGAGCCATTCTGAATCTTCAATTTCAGAAACGTAGAGTGAAATTAGCAGAAAAAACTTTAGCTAATTAAAATGATTAATAGATCCCCACAAATCTCTTGTAAGAATATATACGAACAGTTCCTTTTATGTCCATGTTTAATGCTCTCATCCAATCATTCTAGACTCTTTATTGAAAACTGTGCTTCGCAGAAAGTACTGCGATAGAAAATAAATACATCGGACAAGTGATCACTACGAAAACGTATACATTCGTACCCATCTAGATAAAGATTGGGTGCAAATCGTATTTCCCTGCTCCTAACTCACCTCGCTGAGGGGGATGCAAACACCAATAGAGGGAAGGAGAGGGAATGGAGATAGAGGGGAGGGGATGGAGATAGAGGGGGGCGAGAGAAAATATGTCCCTCCTCCCACGACACCCGCGCCTTCCCATATCACCTCTTTGAGTGGGAGAGGAGTTGTATTAGGCCACTCTTGGACCCACATCTCCCTGTACACACACATACACGAACTCCAACCTCACCAAGAGGATCCATGCACACCGTCCCTATCCGGTCCTCTGGCAGAGGATATATCTCCGCTCAGCCATACGGATGAATTGTATAAGGTGAAGTCCTCCGACGAGGAGGCCGACCGATACGTATTCGAGTAGGGTGTGGGAGGGCAGAGGTGAAGGGATAGATTGGAGTTAGATACCCATCAGGTCAGGAAAACACAACACCCTCCTCCAACACTCGAGGGAAGAGGCAAAGTCACAGAATGATTAATGTGATCATATGTATGTAAATATTTAAATGCACAAGGACAAACAAACTTTAATGTATAGTATGTGTGGTAAATAAAAACCTTAAGTGTGCGCTTAAAATTTCAACCACTGCCAATTAAAAATAAACTAGAGTCGAAACGATTAAGATACACGTTCAAATTAAGCGTAATGCACAAAAAAATTCTTTTTTTTCTCAAAAGCATCCAAATGAAACATTTAAGTCCGCTTCCAATGAAACAACTCGTAACTATAAAATGTAAGCGATATTCATAAAACGACTCTTTCTGGTTCATTGCTGAGAAAGTAACATATTTGTTCTTACTGTTATAGAAATCTAATGATCAATTGTAAATAAAAATGGAAAATCTACCAATATCATCAGTGAATGTTATAGGTAATATTGAAGACTCACATCCCTTTCCATCGATTCAGTATGACAATGAGGTTTTTTCGTTTTGAGTTTAACTAGTGGACATTTATTACATTTGTATTGAGGATATATCTCAGATGCTTGCTTTGCTGTAATTGTACTTTATTGAGATCTGTTTTCGTGTATTTGTTCTACAAATAAGTAAAAAATTATTTGATTGTGTTGGTATTGGACATGTTCTGGACTTCTGGAAGTTCTTACCAATATATTACAACATACAAATGGACAGTATTAATAAAATAACTAACTTGTTAAATGCTCGACTAATCTAGTTCTGATTACAAAAAATACAAACATTTTGTGTTTCAAAAAAAAGTATAGTATGTGTAAAGATGAGCGAATACATGGTTTTGACTTGCTTCACGAAAGGTAGACTCTAATGGGAGCCTTGGTGATTTCCTTACGACACATCGGACCTGAGAGAAAGAAGAATGGTCAATGGGAGAGTAACACAAATAAGGAGGTCATGAAAATTGCCACTTTTGAGTCACATGAATCATGAAGGTGATTCATGGACAATTCTTTATTACTACACATTTGTAAAAAAGAATTCGCAAATTTTTTTTGAACAAAATTAGCCCCAAATTAGCGAAATCGTGAAATTCTAAAACAGAATTTCGAAGTATTCCTGCAATTTTGCCAATTTGAAATTCACAAAATCCCAAATTTATTTTTTCAAATTTTAAATTTTGACAAAGAACCATACCGGGTTTCCATAGGAAAGTGGCTTTAAAAGAAAAGCTTGAAGTCGATTTCGCATATTTAAAAGTTTGAGGTTTTTGTCGTTTAATTTATTAATTAGGTACTTTTGCTCATTTAAAAACAAACAATTCAAGCTGCCATTGTTGGAGCAACATTGCCAAACTAACATTAGTTTTATCATTATCCAAAATTCAAAATAGTGGAAATTATACTATTTTAAGTGCTACTTCACCAAAAAACTTATTTAATTTATTAGAAATTCTATTATTTTATCCGATTCTTATTTTTAACCCTTTTCAAAAACTTCTCAATATAAATTATGCCTGATTTAGCTAAAAACCGATTTTTAGCTTTTACTCTGAGGCAACTTTTCTATGGAAATCCGGTATGGTTCTTTTGTTTTAAAAATTCACGATATCAATAATTTATTTTTACAAATTCCTGATTTTGCTAATTCTCAATTTTAAATTTGCGAAATAGCGAATTCTTTGTTAAGTGTGTAATAGTGAACATGAATGAGGGTTGCACTCACAGTTGTAGAGTCGAGCGGCGCACTGGATGCAGACTGCCATGTGGCCACACTCGGTGAAGACCGCATTGACTTCGCGATCGAGGCACACCTTGCACTCGGACGCCTGTGATGTTCCTACGACGGGTGCCGCCTGTGGCGCAGTGATCGACCCACTGAGATCGGGCCACTCTGCGGGTCGTTGGTAGACCACCTCGGAAGATGGCATGCTCTTTGCAGTGTCGCCAGCCAGTGCATTGGTGCGCCAGGCGTGCTGAGCTGCGCAGTTGGGAACCGATTTTGTGGTGCTCGTTTGGACACCGCGATACTTCTGTTTCATCTTCTCTCTTTCCGGATTGATCACGCGCTCTTCGATCAGACCGATCAGTTGGGATTTCTCCTACAAATCCACCCAAAATAAAGCAACATATACTCCCCGTGTACAGAATAATTCGTAAATGGGGAAACATATATCACAAGAACACAATCTCAGGATTTCAAAGATACCAAGCTAAGTTAGCCCCGGTTAAAAACAGACTTTTCTGAATCTTTTCCATTCTCACAAGAAAATTTCTGGGAATATTCTGATAAAACTTATCCTAATGCATATATATAAGTTTTTCAGATTCCAAATTTCTGTTGCACTGTTGTTATTATGTTTACACAAAAGTTTTTGTAGAATCAAAATATATGTTTGAAAGGAGAGTCATCAGATTTCAAAAAGGAATCATTTCATTTTTATAAACTACACTTAAACAATTTGCGATTCCAAACTAAACTTATATTTTAATAAAGTAATATTTAAACTTACATTTACAGTGTACTCTGTCACTTATCCGAAATGAAAATTTCGAAATAAAAAAATTCGTCTGAATGTGTCGCAACAAATAACAAAGGTTTAAAACCAGTGTAGTTTGATTTATCAAGAAAAAAATATAAATAAATAAATAGCAAATTCCTTCGAATAGACTACTACTAGGTTTGTACAGAGTAACCCTGAGTTCAAAATTCAGGATTAAATTAAAGCGAAGCTATAAGTACAACAAAAACTTAGTAATGATGCAATAGTAACTAAAGCCACCAGGTTACTATTAGAGTGGACTTGTTGTACAACACACAATTGTTTTTATTTATGTGAATGTCACTTAAAATTGCTATCGATGACAAAGTCAACCCATTTAAATTTAGTGACTCACCCAGGAGAGATCAAAGTTGATCTTTTGTTCGGCGAGAAACCACTGCAAATCGGCCACTTGAAGCCAGTAGAGTTCAAATGATTTGGGTGGAAAGCGCGAGAAGACATTGCATCGCTTGCACTTGCACTCATTCTTCTCGATGCGTGAACACTGGTAACAGTAGGGTTGAATGCAAGTGGAGCAGTAGTTCTGAGGTGACGAGATAAAGCATACAAATAACATAACACAAAAGAAATCCACCAGAAGAATTATACGTTATTACACCAAAAGATATTTACCTGTTGTCGCTCAGAAAGACAGGTCAAACACGAAGTACACTTGACCAGGTTTGCCGAAGATGCCATTTTAGATTAGAGTTGTACCAATTGAATTCAATCGACAACTTTTTCCACTCGAATCGAGATGGCCGCTGTCAAACGGTTCAACAAGAAAGAGGGAGAAGAAAAAGAGAGAAGGCGGAGCATAGAAGAGGTGAGTCAGTCTATTGACTTGTGATTGGATCACTTTTCTCTCTCTCTCTCTCTCTCTCTCTCTCTCTCTCTCTCTCTCTCTCTCTCTCTCTCTCTTCACTAGAAAAGATACTAGTCGAAAGGGGTCGCTTTGATCGGAGTTAATTTTTTATGTTCGAACTTCGAATTCGAAGTTCGGTTTTCTTTGCACATTAAAAATTGTACTATACATTAAACTATGGCTTTAAACTTAACCAACATTTTTGTTCGGGAATTTTCTTATAAACCGATTTGTGTTATTGGTCTCGAAAGTGGCTGCAACACAAATCTGCCTTCTACTTTGTTTCAACAACAATCCGCACTGACTTTGCGTATGAGAACAAACTCTACTTGGGACATACTGAACAAATTTAATGTAAAATCTAGTATAAAGCGAATTTAAATTTTCTGATGTGTAGATAAAAGTTTGGTATGTTTTGAAGGTGAGTTTAGCAGAGCACTACTGCATGCAGTACAATGTTCACCCTATGTTGTTATGGTTCGATTATGAGTTGCATCCGAGTGATTTTGCCTCTCAAAACAAATGATCCATGCATCCTTTTTTTTCTCTCTCTCTCTCGCACAAGTTGTTCGACAAGGCAATTTAGACCATTAAATATCATCGTTGATTATAGCAGTATCAATTCCAAGGCTAAGGTTCATCTCTACTTTATCGAATTTACGCTTAAAAGATAAAATTTAAAAAACATTGCTTTGATGGGTTTCCTTCAAAAATTAGTATTATTATTAAAATAATTTTTAGTAACTTTATAACTTTAACTATAACTTTAATTTTTAGCGTATCAATTTTCCAATTATTATCAAAAAAATATATTTTAAGTATTATAGTTTTTGTAATCATTGAATTTGCCTGTTTGAAATTGTTTGAATATATCAAATAATATCAAAACTCATATTGATTGTATAGTGGCATTGCAAAGCAATTGCATTAGGAAAAGGTCGACGACTAGGATTGAGTCATCGTGCTTCGAGCGTGGTAATACGTGCTTTGGTATATCAATCGCGCTTGTCAATTCTAGCCAGTGTGGAGTTGGGTAGAGAAGCTACGTTAAGATTGACTAGGGGTGAGCAGCAGTGGATGGAGTGGATGCAAGAAGCCGCGGCAACCAGTGATATCTCTCGACTACTGTCACTGTCGTAGTGAGAGTACAGTGAGAGTTGAGACGCGCATCGCATCAAAACAACATCCATCACAACACAACACCACGAGTCATCAAGCAAACAAATTCACTTGGAGATGGAGTTTGTCCGCCTCGATTCGCAGTGTAACTCTTGCGAACGTAACCTAGACAACACTGACAAGGTTTGCTTTGGTGCTTAGGTGAATTAATTTCTTATTTTTGATTCGTCTAATTTAGAACTTATGTTTCGACTGTTTGTTGGTGTTCTGTCCACATTGTGTGCGAATTGAAGATGAACAGTGCAAATGTCGTCTGTGCAACTTGGTGGTTCGTCTTGGCGAGGTGACACTCACTCCCGAAACACTTCAAGAACTCACCAAACGAGACCTGCAAACTTTTCTTCTTGCTCAATGCATCCCATTTGAATCAACCATGGTAATAGAGAGTGTGATTCATAGTTGTAATGCGATCCTTTTATTATCATTTCATTACAGGATAAGCCTGAATTGATCAATATCGTCACTGACAAACTGAGTGGCTTGGTTGCTTCTGAAACTAGCTCGGATTCCTCAGATAATCTTGTTGAAGATTTTGAATTATTGGGTTTGCTCACCCAAGAAGATCAACTCAATTTAGAGGCTAATCAAAGTAGTCCAAGTTCGAGTTCAGCACAAAACGAAAGCGAACCTCAACTTGGCGCTGAGATAAATGACACAAAATGTGAAAGTTCAAATGAATCACAAATCAATTGTGGAACAGAGCCACAAGTTGATCGAGTTGGTAGTAGTGATGGAGACACTCTTTCAACCAATCAACCACCACCAGTAACGTGCCATTCTTGCGAAGAAGCCTGCGAAAAAAACTTTGAGGTTTGTTAAAGTTGCCATGTGAGATGCAAGTTTATTCAAGCTCTAATGTATATTTGTTACCAGTTGCACGAGTGCAGCAATTGTAAGCTGGTCTACTGCATTTTCTGCATCGAATCATTTGACTGTGAAGACTACAAGTGTCGTCGGTGTCTCTTCTTCAACTTCTACAACATCCCACTGACTCAAGACACCTTGGAAGATCTTCACGTTGCAGATTTGCAATGGTTCCTGAAGAAACAAGGTGTTGAGAATCTTGAGCCTAATCTTGCCAAACAGCAGCTTATCAATCGCATTCTTATTCATTTGCAATCCGGTGATCAGAGCGAGACCAAGGATAAGGAAGAAGCAAAGATACAAGTAGAGACTCAATACGAATCAAAACTGTGTAAAATTTGTCTTGTGTCTGATATGAACTGTGTGTTAGTCGGGTGTGGACACATGATGTGTTGCAACGATTGCGGAACTCGACTTTTGAACAGTAAGTCCTCATGTAAGTCTTTGTCAAAAATCAAATGAAATTACTCGTATTCCTAATGGTTCATTTCACCCAGGTCCAATCTGTCGAACACAAATTGTCCAAGTGCAACGCATCTATCTCAGTTGATCTTGATCGAATACGAATGCGCTTGGAATGTTGCTTTTAACTAACAAAAGTTGTGAAATACTTGTCATTTGCACAACAATAAAGCAATCAACGTGTTTGTGTTTTAAAAGTAATTATTATAGTTGATATAGCATTTTGGGTGGATATTTTGCCGTTTATTAAGACGGATTACTCTTATCAAAAAAAGCATATATGATAGATGGTAGACTCTTTGTGGCAGTTCTGGGGAATTGGTGAGGCGAGCTTATGGTTTGAGGGATTAGAAGGGGAGCGCGAGCAAGAGAGCAGCTGATGGAGAGGGAGATTAATCCATGGTTGATAGTGGCATCCCAGGGCAACGGACCCATCGGCAGAGCGACTCAAACTCACTGGCTTGAGTCACATCTACATTGTGACGCATCCCTCTGACACAGAGATACAACAACAAAATGAGTGTATTAAAAAAGTGGTTCAAACATTTAAAGAAGGAACCGAAGAATTCATGGGAAAATTCGGCAAAGGAGAGCCAGTCGCGAACACACTCGGACACGATTGCATCACCATTCGTAGAATCGAGTATCTACAATAATCCAAGGGCAAATCGACGAGGCAGTAAAGGACGCGCACCTCAACCACCACCCCGTTCGGCATCAGTTTGCAACAATTCAAGTGAGACATTCTGGCATGCCAACCGAGACACCGAGCCGTGCCAACCATCGGCACCTCCACCTACCTTGCCTCGCCCACCGACACGCAGGCCTGCTCTACCTGTGACACCAGCGCAAAATATTCCAAACTCAAATGCCAATTACCTAGACTTGAGTCCCGATGTAGACATATTGAACTCATCCTCATTGGAAAATGTGCTCGAGTCGATTCGACAGATGAACACTCTCTACCCAACACTGCCTGCCAATCATTTCGCGGTTACACTTCTAGAAGACGAGTCTTCAGGTTAGTGAGAAACCGGGTTAATCGTAAATTTTTTAAATCGCACATCATTTAACCTAATTTGACAACACTGTTGTAAAACCTAATTTGTTGCCAAATGCCATCTCACAAACTACATTTGTGTTAATTAATTAACTTAAGTTAGCAATTGTAGTAATAAATGTTATCTAAAACTATACATATTTTAAATACAAAAATGATTGCTTTCAATTCTCTCTAGAAATAATTCCACCTGTGCAACGTGAAGCCACTAAGGTTCAATCTGGCGAGTCATCTTCTTGGTCGTGTAGCTCGTGTGAATTACCCTACTCTAATGATGACTTAGTAAAGTTACCGGCAAACATAAGTCTTTGAGTTCTAAATGAATGCTTTTCTTTCAGTACTATTGCATTAACTGCGGTCTGCACTTTTGCATCATGTGCGTCGAGTTGAACAAGACCGAGAATGAGACCGAGTGCCATTGTCGCCGGTGTTTGGTTTTTCAAATTCAACACCTTCCTCTAGTGTCTTCTGTTCTGGAGCAACTTCATCCCAGTGATTTGCGATGGTACTTGACTCAGAATCAGATTATCGTCAATGCCAAACTAGTAAATTGATTTGATCAATTAAAATGACAAAATATAAATTGAATTTTTTAAAATCACACCATATAGAGTAAGCAACAATTGATGGATGCGATCAAACGATTCAAACAAGGAGAAAGTGTGGATGAGCTTGTGAATATGACACCACTGATTGATCTCGATCTTGAGCCCGACACGAGTGATCTGTTTGCCGGCCTCGAGAGATCGACTTCGGTGAAAATTGTTGAGATGATCGAAGATGAGGATGAGAACATGTGCAAGATTTGCATGGACGATAAAGTCAACTGTGCACTGGTGGAATGTGGCCACATGATGTGTTGCGAACCCTGTGGTCGTCTTCTCACTCATTGTCAGTTCACATCTAAACCTACTATCAACAATCTCTAATCACACAACTCTGCTTACAGGTCCAATTTGCCGGAAGCAGGTGAAACGCGTACTTCGCATCTACCAGGCCTAGATTGGAAACTCTCACTGTGACCCATCTTCAATCTAGTCACTTCTAGTTTTCCTTGTTTCATCATTTATTTTTTAATTTTGTTTTTTATCACAATTAACTTACGAAAATAAATCTTTGGTATAAAGCTAATGTTAAAGCTTATTAAAAACAAATTCTAATCAAACTCTGTGTTTAACTTGGAAACTCTTCTATTGAATTTATATCCGACAAACCAAACTACAATCACACCAAAATGTTCTCCAGTTATGGCATTCTCCTTTAACATTAAATCGAAAATGTACAGCAAATGATAAAGGAAAAGTATGCTTAAAAGTACACTGCACATTCAAAATAACAATGCTTGAATAACAAAACAAAAATTAAAAATTTTGGTTATCAAAAAGTAGTCTTCACAAATATCGGGCCTTGATTTTGAGTGGCAGATTTATTTAATCAATATAATGAAAATCTCATTGAAAAAAAACAAAAGCTTCAACAATGTAAATTGGTTATTTAACCATAGATGTCGCCACTTGTTAATGTTTTTTTAAAATTTTATACTGTCTTTCGTTGCTTTAATTCAGTTTTGTTTTGATCAAGTTCACATTTTCATCACTGTTTATGACAACTATCTGCTGAGTTATCGATAACAGACAATAAGATGCTAA
Source organism: Rhinocypha anisoptera (assembly GCA_011762765.2). Lineage (NCBI taxonomy): Eukaryota > Metazoa > Arthropoda > Insecta > Odonata > Chlorocyphidae > Rhinocypha > Rhinocypha anisoptera. Next base: position 44,528 of record WURS02021188.1, on the reverse strand, counting down.
ACGTTTTTTCTTGCTAAAATAATTTAGAAAGCTATTTAAAGTTATTTTGATCGATAATGTATGTTATTCGAATATCATATGCACGCAGTGTTTTAACCATTACTGTAATGTTTGTTCTACTCGGCTGTTTTTTGACAAAGCATCGAATTATTTACGTTGCCACTTTTCCGATAATGCCACTCACGGGCAGCTTCAATCCCAATCATCTGGATTGGTTCAACAAACACGATGTGCGATATCGCATATGGTGCTTTGGTGTCATCACATTGATTACGAATTCAACTAGGACAAGTATCAATTGATCGACATACAGTGTTGCCTCAAGTGTTACTCATTGAATTTACATAGAAAAGTGAAGCAAAGTGAGAAGTAAGCAGTGTTCGATTTTTGTATTATGAAAACTACACTGCTTTCAATGGCTTGGTGAAAAGTGAAGCAAGTAAAACTTGAAGCAACACTGTACTTAACGTTCTTATCTTGCTAATCAAAGTTTAAACCGCGATTGTTGATTATCAGCATTCCAGCTTCACTTGATAGACCGTTGCAATTTTGCTGTGATCTCGAATAAGACGACATGTACTCCACAGAGGCGATCATCGATGACTCGATTTACGATGAAGAAAGCGAAGAGTCCGATTCGTCACTGCATAGTGAAGAAAACGATATGGAATCTGTTGTTTGGTCCGAAGATGATTTCAGAGAAATCGAGTGCTCTGATGACCCAGATTCGACTATGTATGACAACAGTTCTTCATCTTCGCGTATATCAACTGACATAGATGATTCAAATATTCCAGGTTTGACTTGAATTAATCTTGATAGATTAGTAAATCATTGAATTGGGTATTAGATTATGATCAAGTTTCCGTTGAAAGCGAAGAAGCTGATGTAGAGTACGAGCAAGGTGAGGAGAACGAGATGGAATCTTTTGATTGGTCTGACGAATACTCCAGAGAAATCGAGAGCTATGATGGTCAAAATTCGACCATGTATGACAGCAGTTCTTTATCTTCGCGAATATCAACTGCCACTGAGGATTTAAATATCCAAGGTATGATTAATCTCATTTGATAGATTAGTAATTCTTTAATTTGGCTGTCAGATTTCGATGAACTTTCTGAGGAAGACGGAGAAGAGAAGGAGGAGTTCGAGGAAGGCGGAAGGGAATCATTTGTTTTGTCCCAATTTGACGAACCCGAGTACCTTGATTCAATGATGAATGGCAGCAGTTCATCATTATCGGAGATATCAACTATCACTATCTCTGGGAATACAATTGTTTCAGGTTTAACTTAAATTATTCTCATTTGATTGATTACTAATTTTGCATGTGGATGTTAGATTCTGAGGAAGACGAATATGATTTTCAAAGCCAAGACTCTGTAAATTACCAAGAGGATGAAGATTTGGAGTCCGAGGTTTGGTCCGAAGACGATCTTTCCAGAGAAACGGAGGCTAGCTCTGATAGCCAAGACTCGATCTTGCATGATAGCAGCAGTTCTTCATCGTTGGATATATCAAATACCACTGAAAATTCAAATATTGCAGGTTAATTAAATTTATTGTTTGATTTAGTTAATTAGTTCTTATTTGATTTTGGTGTTAGCTTTCGAGGAAAACCAAGATTTGTTCGAAGATATGAAAAAGACTTCTACCGAAAAGAATTCAATCAACACAGGTTTGAATTGGTCTAACCTCATTTGTGATGTCACTTATTTTCTCTTGGTTTGTTTGGGGTTTAGATGGTAACCAACTGTGCAAATTGGATGATGATAGTCGCCTGTGCAAGATATGCTTTGATCAACAAGCTAACTGTGCTCTGGTTGGATGTGGACACGTTGTGGCTTGCCACCAATGTGTTTCTCAACTCAACAATTGTCAGTCTCATTCTCTCACTTTCTCAAGCATTAATTCACAAATATCTTTTTTTTCATTATAGGTCCCATTTGCCGCGCTAAAATCAATTCTACCATAAAAATCTACTTCTCATAATGAGCATCGTTGTTTCAAAGTAAACCTATCGTTGAAACAAATAATTATTGTGAATAGCCAATTGTTTCTCTTATTTAATGTTTAAATTAATTCTTGTTGTTGAAGAAGCATAATTTTCTTATGTTATACGTGTTATTCTTGTAAAAAAAATATTGTTTAACCATATTTTTACTGTATAATTTAGTTTATATTTAATTATTTAATCTACTTAATATTTAAATAATAAAAACGTGCTTAAATAATGTAACTGGGTGTTTGTAAACTCCAATTTGTGTATTGGAGATTTTAAATTTATCTTAACCGGTTCCTCTAAACCAGCCATAAGATGTCACTATGTAACTCTTGTGAAGACTTTCTGGAGGATAACAGACGAATTCAGGTAAGTTTGTTTTTATTCGTTAATAAATCATGTTTTGATTTGTTTTTTTGTCAACTGAACACTCACAGAAAAACATCTGCACACAATGTACCAATAGTTTTTGCGATTTGTGTTCTACTCGGTTGTTTTTGAACAAACAATCGACATGTTCGCGTTGTCAATTTTCCGAAAATCTGCTTGAGGTTGGCTTTAATCCCGATCATTTGGATCGTTTCAACATTCACGATTTACAATGGGTGCTTTCTCAACATGCCATCGATTACGAGCTTAACTCTGACAAAGATCAACTAATCAACGTGCTTGGCTCGTTTCTCGCCAACCATAGCCCCAACCATGGTCGTTCGAATCACTTTAACAATGATCCCAACCAAGTCTTCGATGTAGAAGACGATGAACCACAAATTAACATTCGAATTCAGGTTCACTTGAAATCCAGTGATTCGAATGAAGAAAAGAGTGAGCAAAAGAAAGAAGAAAAAAAACCTAAAAGTCCAGTCAAGACAGATTACGAGCCAAAGCTGTGCAAGATATGTCTGGAGGCAGAGATCAACTGTGTGATCCAACGTTGTGGTCACATGATGTGTTGCAATCAATGTGGGAATCAACTCTTTCGAAACAAAGCTCAATGTATGTATGAAACTTATCATACATTGTTTGTAATCCCAATATTCTTACCCATTTAGGTCCAATCTGTCGAAAGAAAATCTTCAAAGTGCAACGCATCTATCTGAGTTAAGCTTGATCGGGTTTGATGTGAATGGTTAAAATAAAAAATTATTGTTGCCAAAGTAGCTACGAATAATTAGACAATTTCGCGCGTAATACAAATTTAAACAGTGACGTTGTTTGATGAAGGACAACTTAGTTGAAGTAGTCATGTTCAACTGATTGTTTGAATTGGTGCAAATCGTTGCTTCAAAGTAGTTTTGGTCGAGTTTTCACTTTTAATGTAATAGGTTTCTCGGTGAATGGCGAGATCTACATTTCTCACTCGACAGCAAGATGCCCACCTGCAACTCTTGTGAAACCATTATAACGAAGCCTACCCGACGACATCAGGTAAGTTAGTTGTTCTCTAAATCAATAAACCTTTGATTGACGTATTGTGCTTTGAACATACGCACAGAATATTGTCTGCAAGCGGTGTTTCCAAATTTTTTGTGATGCCTGCTCAACTCGGTTGTTTTTGAAGAAAACATCGATTTGTTTGTGTTGCCGAATGACAACGAATCTATCCGCGGGCAGATTCAATCGCAAACTTTTGGATCGATTCAACAGGCACGATGTGCGATGGGTGCTTGCACAGCATGCCATCGATTACGATCTTCAATTTGACAAGAGACAACTCATCAATCTGCTTAACCTGTATTTTCCCAACAATAGTTCCAACAAAGCCCAACATGGTTGACTTTACCCATTTGATACTAGTTAGATGTGACTAATTGTTTTGTTTAGATGATGATGCAATGTCGGAATATCGCCAGTGCAAGATATGCTTTGATGGGAAAGCTAACTGTGTTTTCCTAAATTGTGGTCACGTTATGGCGTGCGAAATGTGTGCTTCTAAACTCACAAATTGTAAGCTTCTCTCTCTCTCTCTCTCTCTCTCTCTCTCTCTCTCTCTCTCTCTCCCTCTCTCTCTCTCTGAAAATGCTACTACAATAACTCCAATTAATTATAGGTCCAATATGCCGCGAAAAAATCATTATGACCATGAAGATCTATTTCTCATTAAAAGCATCACCACCGCCTCCAAAGTTAAATGACTCTCTAACCGTGTCTGAAATTGTTTTTAATTTAATTATAATATTATTTGTTTATTATTATTTCTTTTATTAAGTGATGATTATCAATTGTCTGGCAGATCAAATGGTTTTTAAAATTGTTTTTACCCACTTTTACATTTTAATTTGTTTTTATTACTTTAAAAATTGACAATAAACAAATATAATATAATCAGTAGAATGTCTGTTTGTCTATTTGTCAATTTGAGATAACTTAAATGGCTAAATAAATATATCAAATGCGACATAATGCAAATATAATTTAAATAGTTTAACTTAATTTATTTGAAATTATCAACAAAAAAATGATTTATTGTAACCGCGCAAAAAAATTTAAAAAATAACGTTGTTTGTGGAGGACAGCTTGCGGAATCTTGCGTCAGCTGGTTTTGCACGGTGTCAATATGTTAAATTGTTGCGGCATTTTTTATTTATATTTTGATTTATATATTAAGCAATTTGTGATATAATCAATTATTTAATAAAATAAAATTTTAAGCATTTTTGCCTTTCGAAGAAGCGCTAAAAGCAACAAAACAAGTTACAAGTGTATATGTAGTGGACTAAACAACTTGTTGACACTGATACAGTTAAAGTAGCCGTACTTAAGTGCGGCCGTTTGATTTTTGGTGTGCACATTGCAATTACAATTTTCAAATTGACTTAAGTCTCGACTTGCAGTTTTGGTCGAGCTCTCACCCTCATCGTATGTGAAATTTATCTTTCAGTGATTGAACATTCTGCATCTCTAAGCCAGCTCTAACATGTCGATTTGTTACTCTTGTGAAGACTTTCTGGAGGATAACAGACGAGTTCAGGTAAGTTTGTTTTTATTCGTTAATAAATCATGTTTTGATTTGTTTTTTTTTGTGTCAACTGAACACTCACAGAAAAGCGTCTGCACACAATGTACCAATAGTTTTTGCGGTGGATGTTCTACTCGGTTGTTTTTAAACAAACAATCGACATGTTTGCGTTGTCAATTTGCGGATAATCTACTCGAGGTTGGCTTTAATCCCGATCATTTGGATCGTTTCAACATTCACGATCTACGATGGGTGCTTTTCCAACATGATATTGATTACGAGCTTAACTCTGACAAAGATCAACTAATCAACGTGCTTGGCTCGTTTCTTGCCAACCATAGCTTCAACCATGGTCGTCCAAACCAGTTTAACAATGATCCCATCGAAGTCTACGATGTAGAAGACGAAGAAAACCTAGAAGACGAAGATCTGGAGTATGAAGATTTTGATGGAGAAAATCAAGAGTATGACGATCCTGACGGTGAATATCTCGAGTATGACGATCTCGAAGATGAACATCTAGAAGATGAAGACGAGTACAATCTTATTGATGAAGAAAACGACTTCGAAGAGTTGGAAGAAGACGTTCAACAGGACTTTGAAAATGAGGACGAGGTTCTTCAGGTGTCGATGCATTTCGATGAAAACAACAGTTCATCGACATCCGGAATGGCTTCCATTGAGGAAAATTCAAACGCCACAGGTTTTAAATCAACTACTCATTTGCATATAGGCTAAGTGTGATTAATCTTTTTGTTGTTCATAGATGAATATTCGAACACGGATAACGAGAGTCGCCAGTGCAAGATATGCTTCGGTGGACCGGCCAACTGTGCTTTCCTTGCATGTGGTCACGTGATGGCCTGCGACAAATGCGCTCCTCGACTCAAGAACTGTCAGTTTCTCTCCCCTTGCTTATATATCAAAATACTAATCAATAATAATTTTTTAATCATAAAACTCACTGATTATAGGTCCCATTTGCCGACAGAAAATTACTCGTTTCATCAAGGTCTTCTTTTCCTAAAACAAGTTTACCTACTTTACAAGTTAAATTCTCGCTTACCTAAGTCAACATATTATTCTCGACATTACCAAAGATTTTATAATAATAATCATAATAAGCTAATATATATAGTGATTCTACTTAACTTTATTGTCATTTGTATTGAGTAATTTATTTATTATTGATTTTTTAAATATACAAATCGTTTTACTGAAGCACATTTTTACTGTATCATAATAATAATTATAATAATGAAATATGATTGTTTTCACAATATATACAATTTGTTGTTATATGTAATGTTGCCAAAAAGTGTTACTGATGATTATATATAATGTTACAGAAATAAATTGTCAATTTATTTACTTGTTATAATTCAACAAAAATTGCAAATTTTGATCATATGTTTTTCATTGAACAGTGATTTTTGAGAGCGACATTTCACCACACGACAAATCATCACAAAATTGTTTATTTAATTAACGAAATTGAATCTTTCATATCATGAAAATGCGCCCAAAATTTTGTCTGAGATCTAAGAGACCAACATTTGCAGACAGTGCTTTAGCGCCGGCCCTTTTGTAAAAATTTTTAATTAATACATATACATAATAATACAAAAGGTATACTCAATGTACAATATAAAGAAATTTTAATTAATACAATCAACTTTTCAATCGGTTAGTTGGGATTATGGTTATTTTAATTTATTAAACCTATTTTAACTCTTAATAGTCACTATAATAATTTCGAATTCTATAATAACACAAATAAGTCTAGTTTCTGTTTCCTTTTCTCCTCACAGACTCACACCCAGTCACACATCAACCAAACGCGTGTCTTCACCAAGTTCGGCCGTACCTTTACTATTACTCATCACTCTTCTTTTAAAATTGAGGTATTTATTTTGTTTATATAATATAATAATTTTCTATTCATTTAATCTAAATTGACTGTATCTTAGTCATTTATTTTATCGATTTTTTGTGAATCTAGGGCAATCAGTAATCATAAGACTCAAAAGTAAACTGTCCAAAATTTCTAAATTATTCTATTTTGAGTTGGTAATTTCAAACTCTTTCCTTTGATAGTTCCAAAAATTTCGATTATTATTATTATTATTATTAAAGTCTTATTTATCAAACACAACGAAGAGTCTTAACTACTAAATTATCCAAATCGCTCTGATTTTTCTTTATTTCACTTTACAGTATATTTTCTTCCAATGCATAAATAAAATATCCCTTTTGCTTCACTTTTAAAGTACAGTTTGCCCTCAAACTTATGCGTTGTTGCAAAGGCTAAGTAAAAGGCATTAATGGAATTTTATTACTGTCTTTTTGCCTTTGCAGCAACGTGCAAGTTTGAGGATTTACTGTAATTTCAAATTTGTAGTGCTCGAGTGCTTCGACAAATACAGTATTCTCTCATACTTTCGCTTTTCAATAGTTTTACATGTCATATGTGAAATGCTTCCAATCAACGTCAAAGCACTGTGAGAGTTAACACGCTGGTCGAACTTGTGGAACTTGAGTATCATTTTTCATTGACTTTATCATTGACTTGGCAAGCTAGTTGGAGTTGTTCGAAATTTATTGTTCACTCTGAAAATCGAACTTTTGGCTTGTTTGATTGTCCCATCCAATCCTCTTAGACTTGACTTATCAGAACTTGGACAGCAAGCCTGCCTTCTCTCCTCAATTCTTTCTTATTGAACTTTTGAGCTAAATAGATTCAGGTATGTTTGTTTTAATTATATATTGAGTGGATTTTACGCTTAACACTCAGTCGGTTTTAGAATCACCTTGGTTGTTGAACTCTAAATAACTATAATTTGAAATATTTAAATGAAAGCAGAATAGTTGCATTGTAGAGGCTTTTGAAAAAGAATCAAAATCTGTAGAAAAATAGAATTTGTATGATATAAATAAAGTACTTTTTCCAAGTGTATATCTTCTTATAAAATAATTTTTTGTTTATTTTTTAGATATAAAGATGGTCCCGCTTACTTATCGCATCTTTAAAACCGAAGAAATGGCAGAGTATATGTTCACATACAAGTCAATATGTGAATATTTTCTGGAAATTACGCTGACACCGATGACCGAAACATGGATAATGAATTAATTGGTGATCAATTTATGCAAAACCATGCCTATTATAATCCCATTTTTGGAAAAATATTGAAAAAATTAACAAAAAACAAATACTTTACATCAAATATGAATATCGAATTGAAAATTACAAAAGTGAGATGTTTTTTACATAAAATCAAATGGCGATTCACAAGCAAAATACGAAAAACTGATTGAACTGCGAAAAAGCCAAGAAACAAGATGTTGAAACTAGTGGACATTCCCACAACTGCCAATATAATCGGAAGACTAATTGCAAAGTCTATTCGATATTCTCTTGTTGAAAATATTTTGCAAAACTACTTAAAGTTTTCTATTATGTCAGATGAAGCTAGAAACTGCACATCCGATTCGGCTTTGAGTGTTTACATTGTTTTCGAGGACACTCTAGAATCTGCAAAAACAATGTTTTTGAAACTCGCTGAGTTAATTGGAAAAGATTCTAATGTTGGAATCAATTATTACCAACAGATAATTTTTGCGCTTTTTCAACACGGATTCACACCTGATATTCTCAAGCAAAACATGCTCCAATTGTGCAGCTACTTTTTTTGGTGTCAATAAGTTGATGAACGATTCCATTGGTATTACTTATTGACATTGCACTAATCACAAGCTTGAACTTTGATTCAAGAGTTCACGAGTTGAACTTGTCAAGGTTTTGTTCGATGCCATCACTTCATTCATCAACACTATCTATAGCCATTTTCAACTACATAGTTTATTCCAAATAGGAAAAAAGTTTTATGCAGAAGCTAATGAAGATTTCACACAAACACTTTATGCAAATGATAATCGTTGGATCGAGTTTGCAGCTTCAAGCGTTCAACATGACAATTCTCCGATCATTCTACATTATTGACGAATGTTATGAAAAATTAGAAACTTTGATTGAAACACCTGGAAAACATGAAAAAGTAGTACGCGAAAAGTTGGAAGATTCAAAATATATAGGCACCAAGTAAATATTTTTAGCTAAAATAACTTGTATGATTTTTCAATTTTTTGTAATATATAATTCAAATTAATGATTAGAATAAATTGTATATTTTTTGCATGCGATAATTTGCAAAATTTCTTTAATTGCATTTGTGGAAGTAAATAATTTGAAAATATAATAATAATAGGAAAGAATATGCAAATGCATTTACAAACTGGGCCTGCAAATATTTTTAACAAATACAGTGAGTACCTAACTGCCTTACACTGTGTGGGAGAAAGGCTTGTAAACCAATGCGAGTCTAGAAAAGCACTTTGAACACATGCACATACACTAATTAAATTATAAAATACTGTTCGTTTTAGCCCCTTTATATAAAAATGTCAAGAAAAGCGAGTTGTCAACCAATCGAGTCTTCTCTGTAAATTATTCGCAAATATATTTGCAGCTCACTTATAAAAATACCAACAAAAAGCAACTAGTTAACATAGAATAGAAAGATTTGTATTCCAAACATATATATATATTATAAAATTATTGTAGACAAAAAATGTTTTAATATATTATTATAAAAAGATTATTATATAATCTGCTGGCCATTATTTAACAAAAATTTAAGTTTTGAGTAAATTGTAATCACATATGTGCGTGCAACAAGATTTTGGCGATGAGCTTCTGTTTTTTCTACAATGTTTATTAAGAGGTTAAATTATTAGTGTAATTTGTAAGTAAACTTACCTCGAGAGGACTGAAGTTGATCTTCATCTGGTAGAGGTACCAGCGAAGATCGTTTTCGTGCAACTGTTCGAGATTGTCGCGAAGCACGGGAATTGCCGGGTCATGCAGAATCAAACACCGGCGACACTTGCTAGCATTTTGCTCTCCCATCAACTCCACACACATGATACAGTAGACATAACCACACATCGAACAAACATGCTTTATCACAAACAACAAGTAAAATGTTAGTCTGGCAAACTCTATTACTACTTTAGTATGTCACTCTCACCTCATCCTCATCGGGAATCTTCTTCTCACAAGAGTTGCACTTGACTGGAATGTAAAATGTATTTTCACAATTATTAAAACAATCAAGTGGATACAAGAGAAGACAAACCCAAACGAGCTCGAGACTTTTTCGAAGATCGAGTCTTTTTGGTTTGATCTGCTGAAACCACTTGAGAGTAGGTAGTAATCGTTGGATCAGCTTGTTGTTTAGTGCACGAGTTGAGTCGATCCAGAATCAAATTGGTCAGTTGTTTTTTGTTCTGTGAAAGATTTGGATTAAACAATGACACAATTCGAGCTGTAAAGCTTACTGAAGTAGCTTCATAAGCAATGTTCTGAGAGATGAGAAACCACTGTAGATCACTAATGTGAAGTTCACAGAGCTTGATGGGATCAATGGGAAATTGACTGAACACCACACACCGTTTGCACTGACCGGCAAAATCGTTGGTCTCAATGCAACGCACGCAGTACTGTTTCAAGCAGCTAGGACAGAAAATCTGCACATTCGTTATTGTATATAGTTTCAACAATATCCGTCAAACCCACAAGAACCTTACCTTGTCCACTCGGCCAAGATTTTTAGCACACGAATTACATTGGTCACAGGAATTTGGTGGTGAAGTTACTTGCGGTTGACTCGGTTGCACCTTTCGCGTCGCAAGCATTTGATCAACCGAGTTTCGAACCAAACGATTAGATGCCACCAGAACCAACTGTCGCTTGCTCTGTGCCGATTGGGAATTAGTAGAGCAAACATTGTCGATTGTCAAATCACCATGTCATTGGTGAAAGGAATGCCGTTCTCAGTGAGGTACCATATGAGATCACGCGGTTGAAGTTGCTCGAGATCATGTGGTCGAATGGGAATCTGGTTGAGCACCAAGCATCGCTTGCACTGACACAAATTATGGTCCAGTTCGATGCAGTAAATGCAGTAGCCTTTGAGACACAGACTACAGTAATGCTATTGAGATCGAGAACAAAATAACACTTTTGTAACCAACTACAAACACTTTCCAACTTACCATGTCAGGTTCTGGTTGCTCTCGTTCACATGATTCACACTTGAGACGGATCGGTTGAATAACTATACACAACAAAATGAGACAAATACAGACTTGTAATAAACTCAGTTATCTTTACCTTGGTCATCATCCGCAGTCCAAAGTCTCTTGGGTTCGGTATGATGCGGTGAACGAGTCGAGTTGCCAGACTGCTCAATTCTCATTGGTTTAGTTTCCATCTTATCATTGGTTTGGGTCTCCCTTTCAAGGTCCACTTCGGGTAAGGTAACTAATTGAAATTCATTTTCAATCTCTAGAAAAAATATTAATAATAATAATAATTAACAAATGACGCAATTTGACTTGGCAAAAGGCAACAAACCAGACACAATTTCAGCATGAAAGATAAATGGATTGGTAGAGCGTAGCGATGGTGCATTCGTTGAAACATCATTATTATCAGATGCAGTAATCTGAGCACTATCATTGATCGAAATGCGTCCGAATTGATCGTTGACAAAGTTAAATTGCTCGCAGGTGAGACACAAGTTGGGACACTGACAGTTTCGAGTTTTTCGACGTGATCCTTGACCAATCGATTCACTCAACAAGTTGTGGTTCAAATCTTAAAAAAATCTCCGGTCAGCTTATATTGAATTCAAAAGTTAACAACTCAACTGTCATCGGTTGGCAATTCGGGATAGAGTCGAGATGAATCCATTGTCAAGTCTTGAAGAGTGACCCACCAGAGAGTGGCGATTGTTTTATACCGGGAAAAAACAAACACACTTTTTTTCCTAAGGTCTATTTAGACATAAAAACATAGTCAAAACAGGTGATGATAAAATTGAATGCGGTAGCAGTGGCAAGCAAACACACTGAGTCAAGAGGATGGCTCGAGATAACTGTTGTTTGGCATGAGAGAAAGAGAAAGGGAGAGAGTAGCGATGACAACAGACTCTCATATAAACTCGTGTTACCACGAGTACCGCTACACTAGCAATTCAATGTAATCATCCATCATCGCCTTGATGGTGACTCATCGTAATATGTGTACCGAGATATACTAAAGTACCGAAAAAGATCAAAGTCAACAGCCAAAAAACCGAAACGATAGATCGCTGAAGGACAACCAAAATTAAAATTTAATTTAAAGTCTCCCGTTTTTCCTCATTATTTTAAGAACATTACCAAACCCAATAGAACATTCAAGATTTTGCTTTAAAACACTCAAACAAATTTAATCAATCATTCCTAATTTAAAAACTATATAATGCAACTTATAGGCAATCACATAAATAGATATAATATAAAAAATACTGATCAAATAACAAAACTCACCTTTTATAAGTAAAGCAAATATATATAGCAGACAAATTAAAATAAGCTCTCCAAGATTGATGTACTTCTTCAAAGAGAAACACGCTTCCAACTTGTTAATCATTAGAAATGCATTGAAGTAGAGAATCGATATTGCCATCGATAGCACGAGTCTAATGTTTTGAATGAACTGTTGATGTACACTCACACGCACAAACCACCGTATTTATCACCTTGACTGTGAATTTAATTCAAGAAGTGATTTGGTGAGATTGAGAAGGCCAGTTATGTTTGCTGTATCATCGTGTTATATTGTCGTCGTAAACGTAAAAGAAAAATGAGAGGGAAAGGATTCAAAATGTACAATAGCTGCCACGTGAAGAGGCTGAGACAATCGACAAACAGCAAAAAAACATCATCAGAGAGATCAAGGCTTTCTGATAACAACAAAAAATAGGTATGTACAAGGTTGTTTATATTAAAAAAAAGTATAAATAAATAAAAAATAAGGATAACCCAAATAATAATAATAAATAATAATAACATAATAATTACAAAGAGAAAAATAGTTGTACTGGTGGGAGGTGGCACTGCTTGGAGCTAGTTTAGGTAATGGGTGCGAGCAGCATTTCATAGGCAAACGTGGACCGGTCGGCGGCACTTCTGACACACCACATCACAGCACCAGTTAAACTTGCACCGACAGTTCTCGGTGACCATGATGGTTCGGTGGCCTCGTCCACAGCACAGCATATCGCAGCTCCCGGTGCCGGTAGTGTTGGTGCTGCACTCCCGGCCTCGGGTTCCCAGTGAGCCCGTCAGCCGGTCGGCGGTGCAAAAGTTGGGCGACCTCTCCGCGTAGACAATGTCCTCGGTACTGGGTGTGCGTCCACTGGAGTCTTCCGGGATGAACCGTTTGCCCGTGTTATCCGCGATCACCTGCACCGCTCGCTCAAACTTGGACTTGAGACGATTGCTCACACTTCGTAGGTTGGGCAACTGCCGCCAACATGTCCTCGTGGTGCATGAACCACTCATCCCATGGCACTTGCATTTGTGCTCCAAGTATTTCTTCACTGACTATAGTAAGGTAGAGAAGAGGGAGAAGATGAAAGAAAGCGTTACAGGCAAGCCCACCCCACCACTCACCAATCGGCCCGCTTCATAGTTGTGCAACAAGATTTGATTCTTGAAATCATTCCTCCTCTTCCATAGGTTTTCATCCAGAAACTCTTTTGACTTTTGGTACGCATAGCTTATATAGTTATTGCAATAGTTTTCTGCGAAGAAGACTGTCCCAATGATCGAATTGTGAGATTAAGTTATTGTTATTTTGAAATTTTCTAACTTACAGTTTTGATGGAATGTTTTGGTGTTGGCTTCGACAAAGTTCGGCGCAAATGACCTTGGCTTCACATTGCAGTAGCAATCCATGATGGTTCCTTGGGCACAACCCTACTCGACCCGAAAGAGACATTAGGTCACGAGTTTGTCAGGTAGAATCACAATTCACTTACCGTAGCTATCTTGTGTACTATTGCTGCGGAAGTCATGGCGTGCACAAAGCCACTTTCTCTCGTATCTTATCAATGTTAAATGTTGAAAATAAAGTAAAATACCGACGGAACTCACCTCTACTAAGTAGTTTACGCATCGATCTTCGATTCTTGGATGGACAGTTCCATTTACGATCGGCAAACTGATGTTGACACTCGTGTATGCTTTCTAGTGAGCCGTTGATAATCTGCGAGATGATGGTTGGCTCGTGCTTGCAGATCTCCACTTGCTTCGACCTCAGTCGGTTCACTTTGCTGCATATCCGGTTGGGATCTACCACCAAAAGCCGACTCAGGAACCTATGAGAAATATGACCAAAATGAGACATAAAGGTTACCACTAATGGCCTGAGCAGAGAGCAACTCGACACGTCAGCTGTCTCGATCACTTGTTTTCCCCTTCCGCCACCGTCACCTGGAGTGTTCCAGGACGTGCGGTGTGTTTACCCCGCCAGTGCACACCTCACGGTACCATTTGGCACTTTGTTTGCCCAGCTAAGTGATTGGCTCGTGTTTTTTCTTTTGCTCTCGCTCTACCTAGCACGCTTTCGATTAGATCTGTTTGCTAATCGTAGCGGTTAATTGCTGTGCTAATGGCACGCGTTGGCGGGGGAGGTGAAACAGAGGCTTGGGCCGGAAAAAGCACTCGACTCGCACTGGCTCGGGCGCAACATGAATCGAGGCAAACAGACCAATCTTGCCATTGGGCCTAGGTTGGTGAGAGTACCTACTTATAAAAGCTATTGCAAAGCGCAATTCGACTAACGAGAACGATGGTGACGAGGCAAACATGAGCAAATGTGGCTTTAGTGGGCTAAAGGCGCCAGTGTTGGGCTACCCAATCTCAAACAACAAACACCGAATGTTACGTGTTCCGTAAACGTGGCCCGCGAATATTTGTTAGCCAAAAGAGGGAAAAAGCCGCACACAACCAGGGTCGGTGCCGACACACAAGCGAGCCAGATTGCGCTGTCGATGACCGCTCTCTAGACCGCTCCGGTGGCTAATCCCGCTCGAGGGGCACAGAAGCAAACAAACTATAAGACGCCTTCAATTGTTTTTTTATTGAGCACATACAGCGAGTGATGATACACGTCCAAGCCAAGAGCTTTTATGCTTGGTTTCTTGCTCTGGAAACCTAGCACCACACACTATGACAAGGTCAAGACGATTTCATCGCACAGTGTTGTGAGGTCACTGTTGCGTCATAGTTTGGAGTGAGTGGTGTGCGGGCGTTATCTTTTTCACTCGGTGTCTTTTCGCGTGGGTGCTCGGCGTGCCGCTACTCGGGAGGTACCATGACCAGGCTCGCTGGTCGTGCACCGTCATAAATAGAACGATCGAGCCGAGTCGGCTAATCCACATCGGCGGCACGGCAATAGCCATCTAATGGCGTGTGTTTGGCTCTACCAGTGCCTATGATGTGGCGGTGATGATTATCTCTGTCAATATTGACTCGTGTTTGGCATAGTTTGCCGCGCACCGCGCCAACAACACCGATCGGTCCGAGGTGCCATCGAGAGCGAGCAACAGCCAACGTGAGCCAACTAGACAAGGACCAATCTAAATGCAAATTGTGCTTGACATGAATTTATTGAATTAAGCCTCTCTGGTCTCTCTCTCTCCCTCCCTCTCTCACTCATCCCCTTCTCCTCTTTCCTCAAGTGCGATCATCTGCCCGAGCTTGCCGGATATCAGGTGTCCGGCGAGCACACGGCTCGCAAATCATCGCACAGCAGCAGCAACAATTATAATATGCTATAGCATAGTACACATGCGGTAGTTTGGTTTGCGAGAATCGCGTTCCACTGAATGGTCATACTTGTCGCCAGGGTGACTCGACAGGCTCAGCTTGGTGCCGTGTCATCGCCGTGGCTCGCTCAACTCGTCGTTGATGATTTACATTACACATTAGGAATGGTTGGTGTGTGCGCGATCTGCTCAGTCTCGGCTGACCACCCTCTCTCTCTCTCACTCTTGTGGCGAGTTCATTCGCCTGGCTCTATATAAGAGCAACAAGAAGCCATCGGTCGGTGGCTCTCTTCTCGTATTGATGGCAGTGATAGCCACACTTACCAGAGATTGGCTTCGCCAATCTTGCACGACGCGTAGAGAATCATGGAAGCCAGAATGCAGAGTGTCTGCGGACGCATCTTCTCCGCTCGGTGCAGTGGCATCTACCAATGGGCTTGCACACTTCGCTTCACTACCGCACCGCCAATGCGAGACTTGTTCACCAAACTTGACGTGTCCACCTGCAATTCAAGGTTCATTAGCGAGAAGGGTCAGAAGGGGAGATTAGCAAAATGGAAATCAGAATCATAGTCGAGATGCTCGATGCTTGTTGTCACTTTGACCTCTCCTAACTCAACTCGAGCCGAGTTGAAAGGGCAAAGTAAAAGAAGTCAAGTGTCAACAAGTCTATCAGTGATCTGGTTCGACAAGTGCTTTATTGCAGTTTCTGTCCAATGAATAATACACAACAACACGACATGTGGATTAGGCCACCAGGAGAGAATGATGTGTGCAATTGTGTTTGGTGGACGAGCCTGGCCAATCGATTGGCCGCGTCCGTCGGTCCGGGCGCACGATTGAGGTGCGCGCACTCAAGTGGACTGCCAAGTGTACAAATAACTCAATTAGATGAAGCTAATTGCCCAGGCATAGCACACCAAGTGCGGACCAAACGGTCGGGCAGGTCGAGCGAGCGTCTCGCAGTTGCCTTGTTCCTTCCCGAGTGCGTCTTGTCGGCAGGCGGAGGTCAAAGGCAAAAACTTGTGCAGTCTTTTCTCGCCAGGCTTTCGGGCTGTAGTATGTGAAACTAATTTTTTGCACATTTACTTAGGATCATACCACCTATTGACTGGTGTAACTTTCAAATAAGGGCTTTTCTATAATCTCTAAAATAGGTCTTTTTTAACTTGCAGCAGTATAAACAACTCTAAGCTAAGTTAAATTGACAAAACATGGTTGTCAGGATAATGTTATACCAAGCAACAAGTAGCATCTTAGTAATAGAAGTAATAGATGGTCAAAAACAACCACATGAACTTGCTTTTTCATCCACTTTGACAAGTCAAAAACTAAGACATAGACAAGCTTTGATGCAACAACAGCTTTGTGCTAATGTTTAATGAAGTGTGATTGTTATGAATTATATTGTAAAAAACTATAAAAACTATAATAATATGTACTTGGTTATATCTGGCTTAAACATGTTGCATTAAGCACCGTCAGCTTTTGGCCTGCTTAACAAATTTTGCAACAGCCCAAACCTATGATACTCATCACGAAATTAGAAAGAGGACTCTTTTATGTATCGAATGTTGCTAGACAAAACACCTCGGGTGAAGGCGATGGCCACTGCGACTGGCCAAATGCGCGATCTACCTACATCGACGACGGCAAGCACCTGATCGGTGTCGTGTTCGACCCGACCCAACGGCAACAAGGCCACAATAGCCATTTCTATCGAATGAGTTCAAAACATACAGCGCAAGTGCGGAGCGCAACAACAAAAGCAGAGAGACGAGAGCAGGGCGAAGAAAAGAGATCGACACCCGATTGCACTGTAGCGATCCTTGATGGCGAGAGTAAATTAATTAATTATTTAAAAAGCTTTGCTTATTTTTTTTCATTTGACGGTTTTCTATTTTCTATGCTGATTAGTCTTTAAAAGCAAATTTGATAGATTAAAATGCACTTCTTCTGATGAGACAATCCCAGGAATCATTTTAGTGCAAAAATTGTTTTCAAATTTTGATTGGTTATAGCAGTTTAGACTGGTGGAGAAATGCCAACCGTCATCGGTGCCATTTTATGGTTTTCGAAATACTTCATTTTTAAACGTGGCTTTTTAAACTTTTTTTATACCAATCAATAGAAGTTAAGATAGAGAAACGAACTGGTGAAGTTATACTATCTAAGTGGAGTTCTCTTCAGTGCAAAACCACGTTTAAACGTTCTTTGAATTGCCCTCGCACTCAATGAGTCGGCACTGCACTGTGTCCCCGGCTGCCTGGCCAGAGAGGCCAGAGAGGGAGGTGGCTAGTGGCAGTGCTATCATCAGAAATCAGTATAACAAAACACAAACCATCAGTGGCCAGTGGTGATCGTGGTATAGTTTGGTAGCTGTCGCTCTCTGGCATACTCCTTTGCGCACCGGGGCGCGGCACGCACAAAGCCCGTGCCGAGCTGAGTGGAGAGGACATGCTCGACCAGCTAGCTCGCCTCGATGGCCAATTAGCCAGTCCATTAGTGAGCCGCGGGCACTGCTCCACTCGATGCCGCCACCGGACTCGCGCTGTTGCACGCGCCATGCGCATCACCCGACCCTTTCTCCACACTAGTGGGCAGCCATCACACTAATCTAGGCTTAATCTTTTTTCT
This sequence comes from Rhinocypha anisoptera, assembly GCA_011762765.2. NCBI lineage: Eukaryota > Metazoa > Arthropoda > Insecta > Odonata > Chlorocyphidae > Rhinocypha > Rhinocypha anisoptera. The sequence continues at coordinate 26,206 of WURS02021188.1, read as the reverse complement.
TTGATGGCAAAGTGTCAATAGTAATCGGAACAAGTTAGTGCTACATGTGTCAAATACAATTGCATCAAGTGGATGTCACTACTCTCGGTGACTAATCGGAGCGGCGGTAGTGGGTCAAATTAGAACGCACACAAACACAGTGACTGGTTCTTTGGACTCCAGTCAACAATTACCATCCATTATCATCTTCTGTGGTGGCACAAACTAGTGCCACAATGCTTGTCGAGGTCAAAGTTCAGGGCGTAATTAATCGTGGAGGTGTGAGTGCTCCAGTGCTGCCAAGGTGGGTCGTGGTCGGTGGCCAGACCGATGGCCAGCTAAAAGGAGAGCGAGCCATTCAATGCAGTGTTCAAATTCCGACTGGACGATCGAACTTGGTGAAGACTCGAACCATTCAATAGTGAATGGTGGCCACCAACACGGCAAATGCAGCCCAACAAGCTAAATCGTTAATTAAGCGAAACAGATTGGCCCGCTCACGGAGGTGTAGGCAAATCGACACTGGAACTGCACACACACACACACTTAGACACACAGTGCCAGTGGAAACAGCGAGAACTAAATTAATCATCGCAAAGCCCGAGAAGTGAGCGTGGACGCACCACGAGAGTGGCATTCGAGGCCACTTAGGGATTCGATATTGCCACTAATGACGCTGACCCCTGACACGGACTTGACACTGCACACTGCTGCTTCACTCGAGTTTTGTTGCCAACCTGTCCGCCCGTGCGAGTTCACCTGATCAACTCGGTGATACTAGCCACCGGGTGGATTGTGAAGATGCACCAACCAGCTATCCCAACAACTACACTAATCTGTTCTATGTCTATTGACATTCTCACAAATGCAATAATCCTCGATCCGGTTCGGGTGAGTAGGCTCGAGCGAAAGATCCAGGCACATGTCTATTGGCACTGGACATAGCGAGAACGAATGGCCACTACCGATTCGCGGTCACGACATGGCCTGTGCGTGCAGTGACCAACACTAGACCAAGGTGGCATCTCAGTGGTGAAAAGAGAAAGGTGATAACAAATTAATTAAATCAAACACCGCTAATGAAGGCAATCGGACAGAGATGGGGCCGACTGATAATGCACTGGACCGAGCCAAGTTGTGCGCCGTGTGAAACTCGGTGGCTGGTGTGAGTGTGTGCAGAGATATCGAGCGCGCCTTAGCGAAGCAATTGAACAAGTGAGAAGTCGTACCTGTTTTAATTAGATTTGCCCGACAGGTATCGAAGAAAGATGGCAATGCGACGGGAAGATGTTTGCCCGGGACGAGCTTGGTGGCGGGCGCGGATTAGTGCATCCGATCAACGACTTCCACAATGAGGACCTTCTCGCACACAGATCAAGTGATTAATGACTGACACGAATTGGCACACACTAGGAATCACAATGGGACACGGCAGAGGTGATGGCGATGACGCGTAATGATCAATGAGTCCGTGACACGGGTGGTGGCGACACGACAGCTTCTCTCATGGGTTCGTAGTTCCATTCGTAGGTAATTTAAATTAGGTCTGGACAGGTCAAATCGAGCGGGCACAAGTCACGAGAATTGACCAGCTTGTACCGATCGGCAGCAATGTGCCAGCACAACTGTGAACAAGAGACTTCTCGGGAGCACGTTTTATGCTCAACCACGGTGACCGGAATAGTGACAGCTGAGCTCGGACCAGACGATTGGTGCACACAACATTGTGGCACGCGAGTATTGGCCCCGAGACTAAGGAGAGGACTCAGTAGTGAGCGGGGTCAATCTCCCAGACGACGACGCTCACCAGGTGAGACACTGAGACTAGCACGAGTAGCACCGCTAAGCCGACTGGCGACACATCTCACACATGGCACCACAGGGTGGCCCGTCGGTAGCCGCAGACCACTGGGCACACACTACCACAGAGGCTCCACACTCCGATCAGGGCGTCAAGGTGGGGCCTAACTCTTTTCACATCAATCACCTCGATGGCCAATAGGACAGCGATACCTTCGCTATATAGCTCCACACGATCACTGGGTTGAGTCACGTGGGATTCTGGAACAAGTTGATTTGCTGGGAATCCAGAGAATGGCGTCGAACGAAGGAAGAGTGTATGTGAGCGAGGTGAAGTGGTGGCGAGGCGAGCGGAGAACGAGTGGCCGCTCGGTCGAGGTCGATCAGTCGGACTGGCGCGGCTGTCGGACTGTCGAGTGGTCGGCTCGGCTTGCCGCGCTAGGGGTAGCGGCGCGACTAGCAGTAGTGCGGGAGGGCTCCACTGGAGCCGTAGCGTTTGCTTGGTGGTGCGGTCTGTTTGTTTGCGGGCCGCACTCTGCTCGCCACCTCGAGGCTCTAGCCGCACTAATGGCTCTTGATGAGAGATGATGCCGCGGCCGCCATCGATGCGCCACCACCGTCCTCCGCTCGTCTTAGTCGCCACTGTGCCTCGCGCTAATTGGTGACACTTCACTCACAGACACCGAGTGTCACACTCACACTGCCCGCACCACCGATATCATCAACACTGAGACACAAGATTCACCCTCTGCTCGGCGGTCAGTGGCAGTAGTGCCAAATGTCCAGACACATCACTGCACAATCGGTGGACACATACTGTGTCACAACCACACACACACACATTCATTACTACTAATCGGTGTTTGATGGATCACACTAGCAATAGAAGCGCGCGCATAACCCACAGTGGTACATCGGAGCTGAGCATGTGGGGATTAGCACCTTGGGCGACGATGACGACCACAACCTGTGGGTAACGATAACACACTCACAGAAACCACTCACACAACGATCAATTGCCACTTCTGGTAATCTACCATCACACCATGCCGCGCCAATTTGCACACTCATCCACAGCAGAAAACGAGGGAAGAGAGAGAAAGAAGCGACATTCTCTATCTCGAGAAGAGAGGTCATTTTTCAAACTTAATAATTTACTCATTTGACAAGTGCAAATGTGTTACCTTTAGCAAAAAACGATTAACCGGCTGATCATCATCACCAGCAGAGACTGCAGCATTCTATGAATCACAAAATACTACAGCTTGAACATTATTATTATTATTATTATTTAATTTGAAAAATCTTAACCTTTTTTGTTCTTTATCTAACACGACAAATGCACCTAACTTTTGTTTTGCATACTTCGAGATGCTTGTGAGTGAGCGAGGGTAAGTAAGTGAGAGGGTGTATATCATAGAATCAAAGAAACTCAACCTCTTTTTTTGTTTTGTTTTGTTTTGTTGTTTTTTATTATATATATATTTCTTTTGATTGTAGACTGTCTAGACATCGAGCACTCAAAACACGGGTAAAGGTGTTGCGCGGACACCTCCATTCGATGGTTATTGGGCAAGAGAGAGAGAGAGAGAGAGAGAGATGATATATCAATCGGGGAGATTTTATCGTCACATCGAAAGTGAGTCGAGTGGTAGCAACGACACCGACCATATCGTTAGTAGTGGTCGGCACCATGACAGAGAAAGTGAGAGAGAGAAAAGGAGAGAGAGGTGAGAGAGAGAGGGGGGTGAGCGAGAGAGAGAGTAACATTGTGTCAAAGATGCAAGTGGTGTGCGCACGCAAGGTGATCGTCACACGGTGCTTTACGACAACGACGATAAAGTCATTCAAGGTGTTAATTGCGGGCACTGGAAATCATCACTTCATAATTGTGCACTACTCTCTCTCAAGTGGGTCGGATTGCGCTCAGTGTCATCCGTTTGTGTTTGTAGTCCACTTCAACCAGAGAAGAACACCTAAGTACACCGACTTGTACACTAATTCGATCATCGATCGATCATCATCATCATCCGTCATAAATTGCACTTCAACAGCGATTGCAAGAGTGAGAACAAAAATAATTTTTCCGGTATTATTTCCAAAAATAGCACACTTTCTTAGACTTTCTCGTCGTTGATGATGATTTTAAAATATTTGTCTTAATAATATAATAACTCAATATAATCAAAAATAAAATTAATAATAATATATATACAACAAAAAAATTTCATGATCGAGTTTATTTTGATCATTATTTAATTATATATATTAATAATAATTATTATTAATAATTCGGAATGTCAGTTTTGTAGGTGTGTATCTTTTAAGCAAACTTTATACAGTTGTGTGTGTGTCTGTGTATGCGTTTATGAGAGAAAAAATTAATTTGTTTTACAAGTTTAAAATAATGTACAATGTACAAAAGTATAATAATAAAAATAAAATAATTAATAAATTAATAATAATATAATACAAAAGATTTATATTAAAATTCATCCAGTACACAAAAAAGTGGAGTTGGTTTGTTTGGTCGGTTGGATTCGTACCGTGAGAGAGAAATAGAGAGAGGGAGAGAGGAGTTATCAAAGAGTGGAGATTTGTTATAAGCATCGACTGATTTGTCGTTTGTTCTTGCATATCTTACACCGGACCTATTTAAGGGTAAAACAAAGTTAGGTTAGGTTATGTTGGGTTTGTTGGTTGTGTGTTCATGAGATTGCTTACATCACAGCACCACTTGAAGGTGCAGTTGCATCGTTCAAACTCCTCGATCTCCTCGGTGACGTGCCCGCGTCCGCAGCACAGAAGGTTGCAACCTGTTGTGTGTGTGTGGAGGGTAGAAGTGAGTTTTTTTTGAAGGTCAAACACATACTCGAAAGGTCAAACGCTCTTGCGCTTTTTGCTTCTCTAACCACTCTCTCTCTCTCTCTCTCTCTCTCTCTCTCTCTCTCTCTCTCGAATTGGACTCACCTTCGACCCCGATAGATGAAGCATTGCAGATGCGACCTTGTGTGCCCATCACACCGAATTTCGGTACTGCGGTGCAAAAATCCGGTGATTCTTCGTAGTAGACCAAATCATTCTCAGTAGGAGTGACATAACCTGTGAACCAGTGATTAGATTGGAATTGGTTTACATTTTTTTGTCGGGTGAAATTTTTCGGGACTTACCAGTTTCATATAGTTTAAGTGGGACTCTTTTGAACATTTTTCGCGTTATCCCACGGTAATCGTTGCTGACCGAGATTCGCGAGGCATTGTCGAAGCGACCCTTGAGAACGTTGCCGATCTCTCGAAATGAGGGTAGCTGCATCCAACACGTTTTGACCGTACTGTAAAAAGTCAACGTGTAAGTGTTAAGACATTTTATATTTATTTAATCATCTTTATTAGCAGACAACAATATACATACCATGATCCACTCATGCCGTGGCACTTGCACTCTCGTCTCATCTTTTGCTTCACGTGCTGCAAGAAAACACCGAAAAGCAGGTTAGTTTAACTTTTTCTCCTCACTTAACCTTCTCCTAACTAAGACCAGTTTGACCGATTGGGGAGAGAGAGAGGTGAATGTGTGTTGGTAGATTGGTGATAACAATAAAACCAGTTCATATATGTATATAAAATTAAATGTTTTTCAAAAACTCATGAAGTTGAAAACAAACTCATATAATTTAAAATAATAAATATTTTAAGAAATTCAACAAATAGATTTATTGCTTCATTAGATAAATGTACTAAAGGGAGAGGGAGAGGGACTATGAATATAAATTGGTTGATTAATCGAAGAAGACGAAGACGACGACCAAAGCGAGATGGATTGTGTGCGAGAGAGGCACACAACTTGACACCGATTATTAGCATTGATAATGCCATTCTACTACCCACCGGTCTGGTAAGTACCCCTCTTAGAAACCCCTTTTTGCTTTATCTCTTATAAATATATACTTTCTCTCGATTATCGATGATGGAAGTCTTTTATAACTCTTCTAACAAGCGTACATGTAGAATTGTAATAGTGCTCATGAATTCAGTAGCATTCATTTCGTCTGTGTGTGTGTGTGTGTGTGTGTGTTTGTTGCTTAAGGGCAAAAGTATTCAGTAGCCATGCATCTTGAGGCTAATTTGTTCGTCGTCACTGACCAGTGTGTTTGAGAACAAGAAAGGAGAAAGAGGACAAGCGAGAGAGAGAGAGAGAGAATGGCGGAATTAAAGCGTGAAACCACATAAATCAGTGCCCAGTGCTGCTTACAGCTTCAAAGCTGTAAATGAGACCCATTTGCATGGTAGCGTTGTGTAAGTTGTGCATGAGAGAGAAAGAGAGAGAGAGAGAGAGAAATGCAATCATCGATCGGTGATTGGATCTGGCCGAGTGGCCACCAGCACCGGGCAAAACAAGGCCAGACAGACACAATGACACGCTACGTAACTGAGGGCACCGACACCAACACTTTCTCACGAGAGAACTGAAGACCAACTCGGGTGGCTGTGTTCTATAGTCTTGATTGCTCTATTATCACCGCAGCTCGATTCTGAGAAACGAGTCCGAAAAAAGGTGAGCCTCGGACTGAAGCCGTGAAATGAGCAATCTCGCAAGCTTCAACTCACCATCATCAGCAACAGTGGCAGTATGGCCCATCTGTGCCACTGTGCGTTCATCGGGCTCTGAACACACACACACACTACGCTCAATTTCTTATTTCTCTCTTTGCGATCGTTTCAATCCAACGCATAATTAACCTCTCTCTAGGGTATGATTCAGGAAAAAATAAGTGTATGATCATAGATTTGCGCATGAGGAAAAATAATCAACAGATAAAATCATCACACAGCAACCTGTTGAGATGTCTATCATCATCTTGGTGGAATCTTTACCTCGTTGTGAATGTGGAAATAATAAATCACGCGGAGAATCACAAGCCGAGAGAATGTCTCCTACCATTTCTTTCTCTCTCTACCCCTCTTTCTTGTTTGTCTCGATACCGTCTCATTGCAAGGTCAAAGGTGACTAATTGCGATTTGTGCCAAGCACGACAACAACAAAAAAGTTATGAATGCTGCTGATGGTGGTAGTTGAGAAGTGTGGAGAATAGCTGCTCGTTATCGTCGACTCGAGCACTTAGTGGTGGTGTGCGCAATTAGTGTCGTGTGTGATAGCATCGCTCGAACGATGGCCACTGGTCAGTCGGTTGGTGGATGACCACACACGCACACACACAGAAACATATGAGCACCTCTGGTGGCTAATTGATTTGTCGTGTCGCGAGAGTGATTTTATTGAACGAGGAAGTATGCAAGCTGCACCATGTGAGTCATGGCCACGGGCGACACATGCCAAGCGTTGGGGCCAATTGTGTGACACATGGAGCCATCCGGGACCATGTAGTGTCCACACCAGTGACCACACCAGCAGTTAGTTATGTTTGTTTTCCCAGCTGGTATGTGTGTGGGATCGCCAAAGTGGCGGCGGCTTGTCACTGTTCTGTTACATTTGAAAAGCCAACTTGTGCTCGAATTTGTCTTGATCGAACAAAACGATCCAAGCCATAATCGTTTGTTATGTAGGCTGCAGTGTGTGAGCCACACGCGGCCATTTCCATTCATCGCATTCGTGCTAGATCGGTGGTGACAGAACGACCCTGCTTCTATTGCCATTTGTGAGTTACTCTTAGAGATTCCTGGAGAATGTAGTGTGCGCGACACTGAGCCAGCCACAGCAGCAGTCATAATCGAAGGGCAAATAGAGAAATCAACGATTTGTTACGCATGCCAGCTCGAGCAAGGGTCCTCTCCTTACTGTTACCTGGCCAACGTGGCTTGATGGCTGCGGTGACAGGCCAGCCTTTGACCTCTCAGTGCTCCCGTGTAGTGTGTAGTGGTGTTGTTGGTAGAAGCGGTCCGCCACGGGGTAGCTTGTAGACCAGTTACTTAAAGGCGATCATTAGTGTCGCTGTCAACGTGGAGCACACGCCGCCGGCGGTGGCCGTGTCACTCACTAGCCCGCCCGCATAACATCATCGATCGATAATCGGCGACCCTGGGCACAATGGCACAATGGGCGGTAGGGGACCAGTGGGGTCGTGTGCGCCCATTGTCCATGGAATGTCTTCATTACTTCGGTCAGTGATCCACTTGACACCACTGAGCAAGGTAATGAAGACACCTCCCGAAGTGTGGTGGCCTACTCGGGCCACCTCGCTAGCTCACTGGCACTATGTGTGTGCAAGGCCACTGTGTCACTACGTGTTGAACGCTTTCACTCTTCACTCGAGACAGGGTGTCCAAAGTGTGACAAGCGGTGATGATGATGATCACTCAAACACTGGCTCGATGACACATCCCCTGGTGCGAATGACAAAGTGCACAAACACACCGTTTCCAAGTGATCGGTTCATTTACCCCCGAACGGGCCCTGGTCTATTGTTTCACCTTGGGGGACAGTGCACTAGCGCTCGGAGATTCAAATTGGCCGAATCAAGCGCGACGAACTGTTGACAAGCAGTGTGTATGTTGTCACTTGCACTTGCACTGTTGGTGCAACAAGTCAACACATAGCGCACCACTCTCAACCCATCTGGCCCCGTTGGTTATGGCTGGTTTGTTTTCTAGTGACAGCACTAATCCGACTTACCTCACGGCCCGCATCGTTGTTGTGGAGATTCATCACAAATCGAAAATCTCGACCTCGCTCGGCAGCATCGACGAAATCACGGGAAAACTTGTATCCGAATTTGATGTTGTCGGAGCATCCGCCCCACTCCCAGTCGATGCCACTCATCAATTCTTTGTCATTCCTGTGATTGTGTTTGTAGTCGCAGGTGCACGTTTCAATCTGACCTGTATATCAATCGTGGTCAGATTATTCTATGATAAACTTATACATCACATACCTTCAGTGCAAGCCTTGGCAATGGAATGTGCTACTGCGGCACTAGTCAGTGCATAAATGAAGGCCGTCTCACGACACCCTACCAATTCCATCATAGTTTAGTTAGTTACAGTTAAATGTAGCACAAAAGGGGGGTTAACTTACCTCGTTGGACGATACGCCCAAAGACATTCTTGCCCTTCTTCCAGTCATTGACGGGACAGTTCCAGCGACGATCTCGGAACTGATACTGGCACTCACTGATAGCAAGTCGCATTGCTTTGGAGATGGCACTGAGCACGCCGGGATTATCTCGCACCAAACGACGTTGCTTCTTGCGTAATGGCAGATTCATCGTGCTCAACATGCTCGATGTAATCTTGTTGGGTAGAATAGCGTTTGCGTGTCGTCCATCCATGTGTGTCACCATTGCTTCCGATGGTTCACGACCAATGTCCCTACAATCGAGAGCACAATCGTTAGTTTCTACTAGTTGCGCATTCAAGTAGATCTTCATTTATTTATCCACACACACAGTTAAGTGACTAAAAATTGTCAATTTTTCCCTTTAACACTTTCGACAAGCTAATTGATTCAATCTGACTACTAATGGACTGTGTAAGTAGGGATTTCAAGCATATGTAACGCGATATCTTGTCACATGACTAATAAATGATGATGTTATGTATCGTATTCGTATCTTCATATTTTAATTTAAAAAACTTCCTCCTTTGCTTCTAAACGGAGATAGAGTTAAAATAATCAGTTCTATTAAGGCAAACCACCCAGGTAGGATTTTTTAAAACTCTCCTAGCTTGTGTAGATCTTGACCAAGTGATGTTGACCCCTTTGAATGAGAGGAGAGTCTGTCAAGATGAACACGCTATCAGTGAGTGGCTGTCATCGCTATGGCTAGTCAACATAACATTGCCTGTGTGTTTAATTGGATTACATATAAACTCGATAAGTGCAAGTCAATTTAGATTTGGGCAATCAGTGGTGGCTCGCGCCGTGGCGCCGATCACGACGCCACCGCGTCTGGCCAGTTCGGTCAGTGTTGTCCCTGTTCCCAGCGGCACCTGTCAGCATCGATCTGTATCAACGAGTCAGTCCAGTTGTCGGAATAACAAAACCTTGCTTAATTAAACGATAGAGAAGTGAAGAGCCAGCTCCAATGTGTGGCAGAATGCATTGCTAAGGTTATCGTGATTTTCCGAGTTTATCTACTATTATCCAGACAGTCACACAACAGCGAAGAATGTCAAGCTTCTGGAATTAGCCTCTCTCTCACTGCTAACGTGAATAAGTGATAGACAAACCATATCAGAATCAATCAGAATCATGCCAAAAGAATTTATAAGCAAAAAACAATTCGAAAACAGGTTATTAGGATTTAATTTGAACTTGAACTGTCATTGAGCGTTGAATTCTGCTTCTCGAGTTACAAAGTTAGGAAATTGATCTCAGTAAATGTACTACTCTTTGCATAGGTGAGTCGAGTGGAATCTGTTTTTTGGAGAGAGAGAGAGAGAGAGAGAGAGAGAGAGAAAGGATGTTTGTATTTGGGTTGAGTGTGAGCCATTGTGGGCTGATGCATTGGGACACATTGTCTCCAAACTCAACCTGGTGTGTTTGTGCAATTGATTTGTGATTAGTTATGTATTAGTGTGCCGCAAAGTACACCATCACAATCGATAGACGCAACAAATGCATTCACCACTGATCGATTTTGATCAAACTGGGTTAACTGCCGTGCCGCACTAGACCAAAGAGAGAGAGAGAGAGAGAGAATAAAGAGTTGAGTAACCAATCACAAAACAATTGGTACAAATCACCGCCACCTTGACAATAAACATTAGATTGAATAAGTACAGTTGACTATTTCACTTCAACATAAACCAAAATAAATTGCTTATTGAACGTAGAGTTGGTATTTTAAAAATCTAATACAGAATCACATATAAATAATAATTAAAACAAACCAACTGGAATTTGTGAAAAAAGTTTCGAATGAACAGTTGTATAATGTAGAGTTCAATGGCAACCATCGAAGTAAGACATGCGTGGTGTGCGTATCTCTCTCATGCGTATGTATGTTGTGATGAAGATGACTTAACGAAACCTTCGTTCTTCTGGTTCATTTAAAGACGAGGCGTGATAAGATAAGGTCATTAACGAGCCGAATAGTCTCTCTGTCTGAAGAGTCTCTCTCTCACTCCCTGTTCTGTCCGTCTTTTTAGGTCTCTTTCAAGGAGGGTAACAAAGTTATCAAAGTAGTGTCTAAACACACACACGCACATACGAAGCATACATATACTAAGTGCGATGGTGAAGAGTGTGCCATTTAATTAGCATTAATTTGACAGGACGCGGACGCGTGGTTGTGCTAGGCCACCACCGTTGATCACGCCACGATAGACAGAATTGACAAGCCGAGGTGTCAAAACTCTCTCTCTCTTTCTTTCTTTCTCTCAAGTTTCGCACTCTCTTTCCCTCTCTCCAAAAACTGACCCGTGTGGAACGCGAGCTCTACGTGTCAATCACCGTACCAATGAGGAGTACATACCTAAAGAGAAAGAGAGAGAGAAAGAGACCCAAAGAATTTTCCGAGTGCAAAAGATCTTATCAACCAAACTGATTTTTTAAAAATCAAACTCAAGAAATGAAAGAATGAAATGATGGAGAGAGAGAGAAGGAGAAATCTACCCAATGGCACATGATTTGATGCTAATCGAGCGAGCATCCACCAAGCGAATCTGATTCGTGACCCCTGAACGGTAGCAACGATTATCGCTTACTTCAATCTTTCTCTCTTCTCAATCTCGTCAGGTCTGATTGGATAATCGACCTGGTGGCTCTGGCAAATCGAATGCCATTAGTGGCCAATATCTGCTATCGAAATCTCTTGCATGCGTGGATAGTCTGCAAAGAGAATGAGAGAGAGAGAGAGAGAGAGAGAAGAGGTCAAAAGTCATCAAGCTCCAGATTGACCTCTTTCACTCACTCACACACACGCACACATGTTGGGCGTTTACCACTTGGGTTTTGACGTTTTTCCAATCAATCAAACAAACACCTGACGTCGTCTTTGTTGCTCACTTCATAGGTTTTTTGTGGCATTTCATCTTCTTCTCTAAACGTGTGTGTAGAAATAAAATCTGGCAATTGGTGTCCTTAATTAAGCTCACCAAACTCAATTAGATTCGTATTATATTTAGCACAAACCTAGTTGAACCGATTTATAATTGATTATTATGATTAAACGAGGAAAGGGAGAATGAGAATGAGCTTGTGACCCTCAACAATGTAACAAATGGCTGCGAGGCACACTGGTGTGAGGATGATGATTCATAAGATTGCACACTGAACGACGAAGCGAGTTGTTTGTGTCGTTAGATAAGCTTGCAAATGGCACTTAGCATGTGCGTGGTGCCGCCATGTGTCAGTGTGATTCGAGCTGACAGATGCGACTCGTGCTCGTCTCGCCAAAGCACTTGACCCGAGTGACCTGCCTATGGTCATGTCTGGCTCAGGAAGTGCTATGCAAATGGCACGAGTCCCAAGAGTGGGTCCCAAGAGAGAGAGAGAGAGAGAGAGAGAGAGAGAGAGAGAGAGTCAACCTGCCACCGGTATGGCAGTTGGCAAGTGAGATGAACTAATGAGCTTCGAGGTGGCTCGACTAATCACAGGTTAGGTGTGAGCGAAAAAGAGAAAGGTTCTTTGCATAGGGTGCACTGGATGAGAAGGTGAGAGAGAGAGAGAGAGACGCATCATGAAGGGTGGCTCGTGCTCGTGGGCCACGGTGGGCTCACGTGCGTGTCCTCGGTGACAGTGAGCCGAGCGCGCCCGAAACAAATTGATTCGACGGCAGAGACAAAACAGAACACAGATTTGCACAGTCTACAGATTTGACTGGCTGCTTCACTGGTGCGAGCTGGCAAATTAAGAGACCTCGCAGTGCCCGATGACCCTGTGGCCCAGTGACGCTCAACCTCTGCCCTGACACCAAGTGAGCGAAGAGAGTGGGCAAGTTGATGTCCACTGTCACTTGGTCACTCACTCCACTCACCTTGGTTTGCTCATTAGGACTCGTCGAGTCTCACCTTCAGTCTGTATGTGCAATGACCCGTCTGACACGGCGCGAGCACGCGTGCGCGCTAGTCACAGTCGTTGTCAGATGCTAATGGTGCTCCTCATTAGATCTAATGACATTAGTGTCCAATCAAATTGCAATCTGTACATGTCACACGGTGCAAAATGAATATCAGGCGATGCGCATCGCTGACCAGTGACCACTATCACACAAACATGATGGACACACCAACTCGCACTGTTCAACAAGAAACTTACCACCACTTGGAGCCCTTGACCTTGAGCATGTTGGGACTTGAAGCTGAGCTTGACAGGTCGTTGCTGTCTACTCGGTGGATGTTGCGAGGAATTTGATTCGATTGTTGTGGTGTGTTTGGGTTGACTTGTGATGGCGCATTGGGTGAAGAGGATGACACCAGTTGTGACAGCATTTGATGCTGGAAGACCAACTGGTGGTTTGTGTACGGAATCGACATGAGCTGCTGGTTGTAGTACGGACTGGGGTTGTAAGGTGGCGTGTGACGCCCGGTGCGTCCGTAGTTGGTGGCAAGCAGCACCGAAGAGTAATTGTGATGCTGCACCGGTAATCTTCTCACTGATTGTGATGCGGAATCAATCCGCCGCGATGACTTGCGGAGATTCCGCCACGTGTTGACAGATTCGGCATGGGTGCAGACGGCGAGTAAGAGGGTTGCTATTAGCAACCAGTGCCAGTGCCATCTAAAGCCTGGCCTCAACTGTTGACTTCGCATTTGGCACCTTGAACGGCGATGGTAGGGGTAACACGGAAAGGGGACGAGCTCGGTTTCTGACCGACACGGATTGTGCCGGTTATGTGACCAGATGGCTGCGCGACACGTGCAGCAATACTCTTCTACACGGCTTTGGTCTGGTTCGTACCAGATGGTACACTGTTCCATGGTGGTGTGAGTCCGGATGCACAGTTATACTGCACCTACATAGACTCACTGTCACATAATATAGCGACGAGTGGAGTTGATGAGGAGCGTAACCAGAGTGTGGGGCGATCGGACAGAGTCCTGGTCGAGGTGAGCACTGCACGGTGGCTGCGGCGCGAATGACTCGAGGTGACTCGGTGCTGCGCCGGCCAGTGCCTCTGCCACTCACCGAGTGCCGCCGACGAACAGCCAGCCAGACTGGCGGGTGCTACACTAGGTGGCACGAGCCACCAACACTAGTCTCGTGGTAGTACCGTGATAGTATCGTGGCAGTATCGTGACGGTATTGCTTTACTACAGCGGATAGGTACAGCGCGACTGGTTCTGGTGGCACCCACTGACCCGAATAAGGTCCAACTGGGTGGCACTCCAATCTCCTCACTTCACTTCACTATAGCTCATAGCACGCTAATCAGCATTACGGCACAAGGTTCTGCAAACGAGATGAGACATGGTAAGACTCTAGACATCTGCTCGTGCACGTGATGCAACTCCACTTGATCCGCAGACGGCTCCGTTTAATTAGTCCACTCAGTGCAATACAAATGCGAGCATTATTGAGCAAAATGTTGCTTGGTTCAGCCACTTTGGAACAGCAGTGTTGGGTTACTCTGTTCCGCCAATTAACCGGACAGGAAGAAGAAAACACCAGCTCTCTGGTGCTGTTCATTCACGTCCGTTTGCACAAATTAGTGCAAATGAACGGGAGCCAATCGGTGGTGAGGGTGACCGATCACACTGCGCCTGATTGGTGGCAGTAGCCTCGGGTGGCGGGCAGCGCCGCCTCTGACCGACCTCCTCACTGCCAGTACACTGCGTTCAACGCGCTACTGACCCTCCCGAGTGCAGCCAAAAAGAGGAGAGGGGAGAGAGAGAGCACTTGGACATCTGTCCAACTACTTACCGACCCGGAGACAATGGAAATAGAACTGAATCCGATCGAAATCAAGTCGATAGCGATGAAGATTGAGAACGCATAGCTCAATTGGAATGTCATTCCAGTGTCATTCTCATCCCCCACAAGATGAACACGAGAGCGAGAAAGGGCTGAATATGAATCTCATCGGCATCACAAACACTACCTCCACCTTCAGCACCACCACCACTACCATCATCATCCTCATCATCACAAACACAAGGCGACGTGCCACGAATTCTTTTCCCTCGTTTTCACTCTGTCACTGTTTCGTTCACTTCCATGCAGAGAGCGACTCAATTCAAGCTCACATTGAGCTATAAATCAACATCTCGAGCTTATAATTGGACAATTTGAATGAAAATGTGAAGAGGGTTAATATGCGTGTGAATGCGCATGTGATCCGGATGATGGCGATGATGATAATATAGGGAAATAGTGAGAGAGAGAGGGGGAATAGAAATGCCAATAGAGCATAAAAGTTCTAAACAGAGACATCAGAGAGATCAGTTCAGTGGCAGGCTTTAGGTGTGATCTCCATCGAGGCTCGATGATGATGATGAGAGGGCACCTCGGTGCCGCTCGCGCTTCTGATCTCTCGCCTCTGGTTCTCGCTCACTCACTCATTCTTGCTAGTGCTCTTTCAGCATGACCTCAAATTTGTAATTCGCTTGTCTAAATGTTGCCGGGTGCCGAGAAAAGAAAGCAACAGAGAGGGAGAGAGAGAGAGGTGTGCACGACTGACGACGCGGTGGGTCCCGAGCTAGCCTCGAAGCCTCGTGCTAGCGCGAGCCAGGCTAATTGAATTTGTATGGCAGCGAGACTCAAAGGCCCGCCCGTGCCGGTGTCGGCACACTCACACAGTATCGACCATCTATGCTCACACGTAGAAACTCCAAATGGTTGTCTCTGTGCTTCCCTACCTGGTGTGTGTGTTATGTGTTGTGTTGTGTTGTTTGGGACCGCTCGTCGGGTTCACACCGAACGCCGGGAGACACGCCAACCATCGCTAAGACAATACCGAGAGTTCGAGTTCTCTGGGCCAGACAGCTCCGACGCGTGTTACAATGATCGATGGAGTCATCACACACACACACACACACACACTCATTTTGCACTGTGTACAGTGCACTGAACACACACACACATGAGCCCACCTCCCGAGACTGGATCGTGGTTGAACACACACGCTCACACACAAACATCTTCATTAGTGGCAATATTTCATTAACCTACCAAACTGGAATGTGTCGAACTTATTCCGCTAGGAGAGAAGTTCAACATTCATCTCTCTCTCTCTCTCTCTCTCTCTCTCTCTCTCTCTCTCTCTCTCTCTCTCTCTCTCTCGATCTACCACCTCTATTGGCAGATCTTCAGAAACGATCATGCATAGCAAATGATTTGGTTGCGCTTGTCACAAACACACACCTACAGAGAGAATGAGTGTGTGCGAGAGAGAGAGAGAGAAACAAGTCAATTGGAAAATCTACAAGAGGGGCAGAGAAAATTCTTGTTATTCTAGCACCAGTTGCTAAAATATATATTGACACGCGAATTGAAAATTAAATTGGCACAAATCAACTTGCCAATTGG